>PVJL010003821.1:0-146355 GCA_004026885.1 Lyroderma lyra | reverse complement strand
CAAACTGGTACAACCACTGTGGAAGACAGTGTGGAGGTTCCTCAGAAAATTGGGAATGGAGCTACCATTTGATTCAGCAATCCCCCTTCTAGGGATCTACCCAAAGAACTTGAAAACCTTTGTCCGCAAAGACCTATGTACCCCAATGTTCATTGCAGTGCTGTTCACAGTGCCCAAAACATGGAAACAACCAAAGTGCACTGCGACAGATGACTGGATAAAGAAGCTGTGGTACATATACACAATGGAATATTACTCAGCTGTAAGAAAAGATGAAATATTGCCATTTGCAACAAAATGGATGGACCTGGAGATCATCATGCTAAGTGAAATAAGCCAGACAGAAAAAACAAAGAACTGTATGACTTCACTCATATGCGGAATATAAAGCTGAAAGCAAAGAAAAAAGAAATGAACAAACAAACAAATAACCCATGGACACAATCAATAGTTTAATGTTTATTTGGGGACGAGTGGGTCAGGGAGGGGAGAAAGGGGAGGGGTGGGAGAGGAGGGGGAGAAGCTAAATGTAAGGTGATGGAAAGAGAAGTCACATTAGGTGGTGAACTTATTATACAACAAGTTGACAATGCACTGTAGAATTGTATGCCTGAAACCCATGTAATCCTTGCTAACAGATGTCACCCCAATAAGTCTAACAATAAAAATGAATTAAAAAAAAAACAGAAAATAAACTTGGAAAACAGGAAAAAAAATAATACTGAGAAGACATGTAGCCACAAATATAGAAAAAATAAAAATTATGAAATATTTTATCTAATTGAAAGCTAATACATTTTATAAACTTTGTAAAACTGGTGCTTTTATTGAAAAAGAACAATTTACTAATACATAAGAAAAGTTAGGAAAGAAATGGAATAAGATTGAAATTGAAAAGCAATGAAAAAAGAAATACCTGAAAAGCTTCTCAAATAGAAAAAATCATACTGACTTTTTCCATGTTTTTGAGAAATAAATACTACCCATGTTATATAAACTGTTCCAGGATCATGAAAAAGAGGAAAAATGAGTTTAACTATAATACTAAAATATGCAAAAGAAAAATAACTGTCAAACGACACTTAGGGCTAATGCAAAAATCTCAAAGCCTGAACTGGAAAAATCTTAATTAAAACATACTGAAAGTATAGCCTAACATAGCCAAGTACAGATTATTCCAGGACTTGAGTACATTTTAATATGAAAAAGATCAATTAATATGACAAATAAGTCACTAGATACAATTTATAAAGTAGTGCTCTCTGTGGATATTGCAAAGGAGCTGAGTGAATTATTTAGCATTCCTTCAGGACTTTTTTTTTCAACTGGGAAAAGAATCATACTTCCTGAAGAAACTAAGAGTGATCTATGGAAAGAAAACAGCAGATCTCATCATACAGTGAGGAATCCCCCATTCAGATAAGCAAGACACCAGGATTCTTGGTATCATTTTTATTCAATATGTTCTGATTGTGATGTGGAGAGGAGTGGAGAAGATAAGATGATATCGATTCCTAAAGCAGTGCTATTGTGTGTCTAGGAAAAATAAATGTCACCACTGCAATTCTGGAAATTTAGTAACAGTAACAAACATTTAAAAACTCAATAGTTTTCCTGTGTGGTAGCAATCACCCTTTAGAAAATTTAACAAAACAGCCAAGAAACTTCTAAGCAGGAACTCCTAACTCACTCTCTCCTGTGAAACTGGCATAGACCCCGCAGGCAGGGCTCCCAAAGAGGTAGAGGGAGGCTAGAGAGAATCTCTAACCTGTGGCCAGCAGAAAAGGAGCCTGCCTCACCTGGAAGGTTTCTGGGGAAAGGGCTTCACCTGTTCACATAAGCAAATTATAGGGCAGTTCCTGACCTCACTGACACCTCAGCACTTGCAGAAAATCTGCTCTGTGGGTTAGGGTCTCCCTGCTCCTAGGTAGAGAGACCCCCAGCAGAGAAGGCTTCCTTCTGCAGCTTCAGAAAAGAGAAGGTCAGGCATTTGTTCTCTGCGTGGCCGCAAAATGAAAACTGTGGGCCTTTCCTCTACTTGTAGCTTTGCCACTGCCCAAGAGGCCCTGGTGGTGGAATTGGAGAGAAAAGCATAGGCAGGTCAAGAAAAGAAAAAAGAAAGAAAGAAAAAAAAGAAGGCAACTCATTTCTGGGGTGCATTGACAAGAGACGGGTGACCAAATTGAGCCTTTAAAGCACTTGGCTCCCACCAAACTGCAACTGGAGGAGGAAGAACCTGACCAGAACTTAGAGAAAAAGAAAAACAGAAAGGAAAGAAATATGAGATCTCAGAGTGGAATTAGAAAATACTACAGATTCTCAGGAACTAAAAAGCTGGATTTCTAAAGATGCAAATTCACAGATACACTGAAATAGCGAGTGGTAAGTGTGGAGAGCGAGAGGCGAAGAGTGGCCACCCTGGAACCTAGATCCCTGAAACAACCTGAGAAGAATAGGGATTCCAAAAAAAAAAAAAAAGCAAAAGAGCAGGTGGGGATGTTATTCATGGTAGCTAGTTAACATTCACTGAGCACTTTGTATCTGCCAGACATTGTGCTCAGACTTACATGAATTAACTCATTTATCTCTCATAGAACACTTATGAGAAGGTGTTTTTATTATTTCATGTCTTACATCTACAAGCAGAAACCAGGAGAGGTTATGCCTAATTTTCATGGGCTAGAGCTGGGGTTGGGTGGAGGCTGAATGAAGCACTCTGGTTCCAGGGTCCACGATTTAACTACCACGCCAGCAATGGTTAACCAGTAACCATTTAAAATATATAGGAAAAAATGATCCCCATTTAAAGAGAAAAGTTTCTAATTTATACCACAAAGAACAGACAAAATAAGCAGAAGAAAATATGACAATAGTATTTAGTATTCTATATGAAGAAATCTATAGAACTTCAATGAGATATTTTAAAAACCTTTAAAGAAAATGGTAAATAATATGGTTTTTAATGGAAAGATGATTGTAAAGATGTTCATTCTTCCCAAATTAATTAATATGTTTAATGCAATTACAATAAAAGTCCTTATGGAATTTTTCTGAAGCTTTTCCAATGACTCTTAAGGTTATTTGGAAGAATGAACTGGCAAAAATAGCTTGAAAAATAATTAAGAACAGTAATACTGTATCTAGCAATAAAATGTATTACAAAACTAAAGTAGTGAAAAAAGTACTGATGCAAGAATGGATAGGAGATAAATAAAATAGGACTGGACTGTTCACAAATAAGCTACAGTAAGTATAGATAATAAATAGACATAATTGAATACAAATTAGATTTACTTGATAAATGGTACTGAGAAGAGAGGTTAAAAATTTGGAAATAAAAATCAGTTTTGCTCCTCCCTTCATATTTTATTCTAAAACACTAAATATATAAATTAGAGGACTATATAGATAAAATAAAGAAAAACTTTTCTAAGCTAAATTCAATAAAAGAAAAATAGAAAAGTAAAGATTCATAGACTTGAAAACATTCTGCGTTATAAAAACATCAGAAACAAGTATTTAGCAAAATGCTAGGAAAGCTATACAATGAGTACGGAAAAGAAATGATATTCTTCAAATACAAAAGAATTCATTAAATGGCATAAATGCTAAACCATGTAAACAGATAATTCACAAAGGAGATGATTGTTAAACATGTGAAATGTGTTCAAGTTCAATAGCATGAAAATAAATGCAAATTAAAGCAATAATGACATAGCATTTTCACATTGCAAGTATGCAAAGATTTTACTTTTAAAGAGAAGATATACTGCACAGTTTGCTGAGACTTCTCATTCACATTGATGAGAACAGGCTTCAGCACAGCCTTTCTGGATATTAATTTGGCATTGCCATTTAGATAAAAAGTTCCTTTTAATGTTCTTTTTCTCTATTTCAATAATTCTTTTTCTGGAATCTTTCTTAAGGAATTAATTACAAATTTGGACAAATATCTCTGAACCATGTTGTTTATTGTAGCATTATTTAGAATAGTGAAAAATGGAAAGGAATTAAAAAATTAATAAATAATTAAAAGTCAAACCACCCCCTCATAGATATAACATTTGAACATTTTTTCTAAGCAAATAAATAAAATAATTGAGATTATATTTTCCTGTCCTTTCTACTTGACATTCTATTATGAACATTTCCCATGTTATTAAAAATGTTTAAACCATACTTAGTCATATATAACACATGACAGAGAGCCATAGTTTTCTCAATCAATCTCCTCTATTTGGAAGGTCTGATTGTTTCATAATAGCATGTAATATGGTTGTAATAAAATAGTAACTTATTTCTATTTTTTAATGTTTTTAAGTATATTTATGAAATAGTTCATAAGGGATAAAAGTTCTACTGGACTAAGAGTACAGCTGAATCTTGAGAACTGGCTCTATGGAATACATACCAGAGCTTTCCAAGTTGGACGAAAGTAAGATGTAAGTTGGCACTAACCTATCTTATATAGAATGTTTATATAATAACTACCCAGATCATATCACTCAAAATTGGAAATGTATGAAAAATTGCTAGGTCACATATTTTTTTTAAATGCAGCACATTAAAAATCTATGTTTGTTACACATCTCATCCCAATGAGTCCCTGGATAATAATAAGTCCCATTGTTTTACCTCCAGAATCATTAGCTTACTTTAGTACAAAGTAGGAGTAAATACTGTGTGGTGCCTGCTGGGGCTGATGAAAGCTGAAACCACCGGGAATCTTTAGAGCACACTCATGGGTATCTGCCTTGTGTCCACACATTGGGCAGAAGACCAAAGGTCTAGGACTTTAGAATAAGGTGACTTCTGAACTGAAATAGTTGAGAGAAATAACCTTAAATGCCCTATGAAAAATATGCCTTTGCCCCATGTAGATCATAGGTATTAGGCACATTGAGAGACCGTACAATTCAAAGGGATGATGATATGCAAAAGAAGCTATGATATTCTGCATTAAACAAACAAAGGTTGAAAAGAAACAACTGCTGAAATTTCCAGGCTGTCTACAGGGGATGTATAATCATTTTGACATGTTTTCCACTTCAGACTCAAGGTTTTAGATATGGACTTAAACTTAAATGTTTTGCTTCCTGCATTATGAATGTCCAATTTCATTTATATTTTTAAACTGAAACTTTAATTTAATAGTATATGAAATAGTTCAAAGAATTTTAGGATATACAAGAAAGAGAGAATTTATTTCTTGTAAATGCTCTCTCAAAAATCTTTATCAAGAAAAAGGAAAAAACTGCTCTGAAGAATGTCATCCAATCCATGGTCTTCAGATATTTCTCCATTTCTTTCTTCCCAGTTCTATATCTCCTAACCTAGTTCAGGAGAGATTACTTCCTCTTGACACTAAACCTGACTCTTCATTAGTAATGCTACTGCAGGGATGGTATATAAGAGCAGCACTCCAATGAGAATATTAGGGATGAATGTTTCTTTAACAACACATGCCAAAGTAAGATAAACAGACTGACCAAAAATCCTGACATCCCTTGTACTCAGGAAGTTCCCTAAGTATGCTTGCATTGACAGTAGCTTCCTGAAAAGAAAATTCAGTAAAATTAAGTAAATTCAGTAAAACTAAATTTAAAGGAAGTTATTTGGAATTACATTGCTTTGAAATCTTATTATAAGCACAATGTTTCAAAAAATTGAATTATAATAGATTTCAGAGCTCAGATATCAAGATTGAGAATGATTGTCAATCATTAACCCAGATGTTCACAGTGAAAGACTTGTGACAGCTGATATTCCTATTTCAGTTAACTTCTATTCACTCTATTTTCTAGAACTCTGATTCTACATAGCTCAGATACAGTGACTTCTTTTATGACAGGACTTTTAATTAACCACTTAGGCTGAAGAAATATTTTGTGAAAAATTTCCAATGGTTTCTGGTTATGGGTAGATAAAACAACATTCTATTCTGTCTCTTACATTGAATGAAGCTATAAAACCTAAACCTAAAGCATGGAGCAGCTATTTGAAGATTCTAAGAAGTAAATAGTAGAAGGAGAATTGGGAAAGAAGA
The DNA here is from genome assembly GCA_004026885.1 of Lyroderma lyra. Lineage (NCBI taxonomy): Eukaryota > Metazoa > Chordata > Mammalia > Chiroptera > Megadermatidae > Lyroderma > Lyroderma lyra. The sequence continues at coordinate 140,309 of PVJL010003821.1, read as the reverse complement.
CCTAAATTGGAAGTACTACCAAACCACCAAAGAGTTCACTGTGTTTTTCCTCTGGTACTCCCAGGCTAAGTGTAAAGCCTGAAAAGGGCATTGGTGTAGTCAGTGGGAGCTCCAGGAAGCCCTCTAGGTCTGGCTTCAAAGGTGGAAAAGGGGTATGCCAATGCTCAGAGCAAGTTGGGGAAATATTAATTCTTAAGTTTTTTTTTCATTTCTCCAATCCCTCAAATCCCAATCTATGGTAAACAAAAAATCTGTAGGCACCCAAAAGATCTGTGGAAAGAGAACCTTCCTCTCTGATCAGAGGAGCCTTTGGCTAAAGGAGGAGAAAACCCACAATGCTCTTCTTTTCCTGGTCTCTTATTTAGAGCAAGAAGTTGGCAAAGCCATGGAAAGTGTGAAGCAGAAAGAGACAAATAAAAGCCCAGATTTCTGGATGTTGGAATAAAAAAAAAATTAACAGGAAAGTATCAGAGAGATGTGGGTGAGAGAAGAGCTAGGCAAACTACCCCATAATATTGTTTATAGCAGCAGTCCCCAACATTTTTGGCACCAGAGACTAGTTTTGTGGAAGACAATTTTTCTACTGATTGGGGGTAGAGGGTCAGGGATGGGAGGACATGGTTTCAGGATGATTTAAGCACATTACATTTATTGTGTACTTTATTTCTATATAATTATTATTACATTATAATATATAATGAAATAATTATACAACTCATGTGCCACTATAAAGCCTGCCACCAGGTGCAGCTTAATTGTCACTTGCCACTCACTGATAAGGTTTTGATATCAGTATGCAAGCAATTGATTCATTATGGTCTCTATGCAGGCACACATCAATACTAATGTTAATTTGTATTTGCAGCTGCTCCCCTCAACTAGCATCACCACCTCAGTTTCACCTCAGATCATTAGGCATTAGATTATCATGAGGAGCGTGCAAAACCTGTATCCCTCGATTGCACAGTTCACAAGTGTTTGCACTCCTATGAGAATCTAATGCCACCCCTGATCTGACAGAGCTCAGGCAGACATGCGAACAATGAGGAGCAGCTCTAAATACAGATGAAGCTTCCCTCACCCACCTGCCACTCTCCTCCTCCTGTGTGGCCTAGTTCCCCTGGGGATTGGCGACCCCTGGTTAATAAAACCCAGAGCTCACCCACAAGCTGCTCATGCATGAAACTTACCCTAAACAACATGCCATGGATTTTGAAAACTACTCAGATCCCACAATGGCCAGTGGTTAGAGCACAAGTAGAACCATCTGCACAGCACTGCAAAAGCTTTGAAATCTAAAAAGACATTGGAACCAACCCCCTCCCACCAAAAAAGCAGGTCGGAATTTGTAAGTTAAACTCAATGAGATCAATTGCCGGCTTAAAAAGCAATATCAACATTCTCCAAAGGAGTTAAAGAAAACCCAGAGTTTCACAACATAATATACAAAATGTCCAGAGTAAAATACAAAATTACTGAGCATCTGAAGAACTAGGAAAGTTTCAATGTGCATAAGAAAACACAATCAATCAACAGATACCAAAAACACATGTGTTAAGGACAATAGAAAAAAATTAATATTACAAAGAGCTGGTTCTTTGAGAAAGTCAACAAAATTGACAAACCCCTGGCTAGACGAATCAAACAACAAACAGAAAGGAAACAAATATCCGAAATTAGAAATAAAAGGGAAGAAATTACCACTGATACCACAGAATTACAAAGGTTTATAAGAAAATATTATGAAAGGCTTTATGCCACTAAATTTAACAACCTAGAAGAAATGGACAAGTTTCTAGAAAGTTATGCCCTACCTTGACTGAACCAAGAAGAACTGGATAATCTAAATAGACCAATCAATAGCAAGGAGATTGAAATTACTATCCATAATCTCCCTAAAGGCAAAAGCTCTGGACCAGCTGGTCTCACCAACAAGTTCTACCAAGCATTCAAAGAAAAATTTATGCCTATCCTCCTCAGACTCTTCCAAAAAATTGAAGAGGAAGCAATACTTCTTAACTCATCCTATGAGGCCAACATTACCTTAATACCAAAGCCTAGTAAAGACAACACACACACACACACACACACAAACAAAAACCTATAGACCACTATCTCTGATGAACACATATGCAAAAATCCTAAAGAAAATATTAGCAAATAGAATACAACAATGCATCAAAAAGATCACACATCATGATCAAATGGGATTCACTCCAGGAACACAAGAATAGTTCAACATATGAAAATCAATCAATGTGATACATCACATAAACAAAATAAAAGATAAAGACCATACAGTCATAACAATTGATGAAGAAAAAGCATTTGACAAAATACAGCATCCATTTATGATCAAAACACTGAATAAAATAGGTATAGAAGGAAAGTATCTCAACATAATAAAGGCCATATATGACAAACCCTCAGCTAACATCATACTGAATGGGGAAAAGCTGAAGTCTATTCCCCCTAAAATCAGGAACAAGACACCACTGCTATTCAATATAGTACTGGAAGTTCTAGCCTCAGCAATCAGGCAAGAGAAAGGAATAAAAGTTACCCAAATTGTGGAAGAAGAGGTCAAATTGTCACTATTTGCAGATGACATGATCCTTTATATAGAAAATTCCAAAGATTCCACCAGGATACATATTTAATGCAATACCTATCAAAATCCCACAATCATACTTTTGCAAAATAGATAAAAGAATTATCAGAAATTTAGGAAACCATAAGAGACCTTGAAATGTCAAAGCAATACTACATAAAAAGAATAAGGCTAATGGTATTACAATCCCCAACTTCAATTTATATTACAAAGCATCAGTAATCAAAACAGCTTGGTATTGGCAGAAAAACAGAAACATAGACCATTGGAACAGAACTGAAAACCCAGAAACAAATCCACAAATTTATGGATGAATAGTTTTTGATAAAGGAGCAAAAAATATGCAGTGGGGAAAAGATAGCCTCTTCAGTAGGTGGTGCTGGGAGAGCTCAAAAAACATATGCAAAAGAATGAACCTGAGCTGTGAATTCTCACCATACACAAAACTTAACTCAAAATGGATGACAGATCTTCATATAAGACTCCAAACAATAAACTGTATAGAAGAAAACGTAGGTACTAAACTTATAGACCTAGGACTCAAAGAAGACTTCATGAACCTGACATGAAAGGCAAAGGAAGTAAAAGTGAAAATAAATGAATGGGACTGTATCAAACTAAAAAGCTTCTGCACAGCAAAAGAAACTGTCAACAAAGCAAAGAGACAGCCAACTGAATGGGAGAAAATATTTGCAAACAATGTATCGTTAATGGTCCAATATCAAAAATACATAAAGAACTAATACAACTTAACAACAACAACAACAACAAACAAAATACCCAATTAAAAAGTGGGCAGAGGAACTAAACAGACATTTCTCCACGAAAGAATACAAATGGCCAGCAGACATGAAAAAATGCTCATCCTCATTAGCTATTAGGGAAATGCAAATCAAAATCACAATGAGATACCCCCTCACACATGTTAAAATGGCTGTTATCAACAAGACAAGGAATAACAACTGCTGGAGAGGATGTGCTGAAAAATTAAGTCTTGCACACTTCTGGTGGGAGTGCAAACTGGTACAACCATCTATGGAAGATGGTGTGGAGGTTCCTCAGAAAATTGGAAATGGAGTTACCACGTGACCAAGCAATCCCCCTTCTGGGGATCTGCCCAAAAATCTTGAAAACCTTAGTCCGCAAAGACTTATGTACCCCAATGTACATTGCAGTGGCCAAAACATGGAAACAACCAATATGCCCCACAACAGATGACTGGCTATAGAAGCTGTGGTACATATACACGATGGAATATTACTCAGCTATAAGAAAAGATGAAATACTGTCATTTACAACAAGATGAATGGACCTAGAGATCATCATGCTAAGTGAAATAAGCCAGACAGAAAAAACAAAAACTGTATGACCTCACTCATATGCGGAATATAAAATTGAAAGCAACAAGGAAAAACAAACAAACAGCCAAAAAACTCATGGACACAATGAATAGTTAAATGTTTATTTGGGAACAAGTGGGGAGGGGATGGGAGAAGGGGAGGGAGTGAGATAGGAAGGAGAGGGAGCCAAATATATGGTGATAGAAATAGAACTCACACTGGATGGTGAATTTATTATACAACAAGTTGACAATGCACTGTAGAATTGTACACCTGGAATCTATGTAATTCTTGCTAGGATGTCACCCCAATAATTCTAAAAGTAAAAAAAATAAATTAAAAAATATAAAAAAAATGTGTTGCAATTATCTGAAAAAAGACTTTGATAAAATCATTATAAAAATACTTCAACAAATGAGACCAAATGCTCTTGAAAGAAATGAAATGATAGAAAGTTTCAACACAGAAAAAGATAATATAAATAAGGGGGTCCCTGGTAATTTAGTGGCTAAGTTTTGGCTCTTTCACCACTGTGGCCTGGGTTCGCTCCCTGGCCAGGTAACCAACCAAATATATATATATATATATATATATATATATATATATATATATATATATATATATGAAGCTAATGAATATTTTAGAATTGAATAAAAGAAACCACTACTAACAATAAAACACCTGTATAGGTAAGCTCAATTTTAAAACGGAAATGATAGAAGAAAGAATTAATAAACTGGAAAATAGGTCAATATAAATTATAGGTATGTCTCCTCCCCCTTTGTGTTTAATGTCCATTCTATCTGAGTCACACAAAAAAAAGATAAAAAGGACCACAGAGAAGAAAAAAAATATTTAAAGAAATAATAACTGAAAACTTTCCCAAATTTGGTAATAGAAATAGAATTAATTAGAAAATAGAAATAAAGAGAGACAAGAAACTCAATGAAACTTAAATAAAATAAACCTAAACAAATACATACCCAGATACATCATTATCAAGTTGCTGATAAGGCTTCTAGCCAAGATGGCAGAGTAGATAATGCTGTGCTAACCTCCTCCCACAATCACATCAAAATTACAACTAAACTGGGAAAACCACCACTGAGAGTCGCCTAAAGTGTAGCTGAACAGAAGTCCTATAACTAAGTACCTATAAAAGAAGCCACATCAAGACTGGTAGGAAGAGTGGAGATGTAGAACTAATGAATCCCACACCTGTGGTGGTTAAAAATCAGAACAGATATGTCAGTTGCACAGGTTTTCTCTGAGAACGAAGGATCCCAGACCCACACCAGGCATTTAGGTCCAAGTTTCCAGTGCTGAGAGGAGAAGTCCCAACTTTTGGCTATGACAACCAAGGCAGATTGTGGCTGAATGAGACAAAGGGCTGCTAGAATCCTAGGTGTTCCTCTTAAAGGGCACATGAATGGATTTGCTCCCTGACTGACTCATTTGCTTTGTTTGAGCTCTAGCACTGAGGTAGCAGTTTGAAAGGCACAAGGACACATCGGAAAGAACTAAATTATCTAGCTTCAAGGCGAATGCTGGAAGGGCAGCTTTCTCCCAGATGGAAATGCTGACAGAACCCATTGTTCCTTTGTTCCCTGCTCTTATCCAGTGTACATACCTAGGTAGAGACCATATCTGTGTGTCCATCAACCTAGCTAACATAGTTTGACCCACCCAGATAAATCCCTGAGACGCTGCCTCACCCAACTTGGGGGCCCACCCAAGCAACTTCCAGTGGCTATTCCATATAAAATGGGTATCCTGGCTCATGCTACAAACTTCCCTAAAATCTCCCAAAGGTTCACAAACCCCATACAAGCAGCATCTAGCCTAGGCATACCCTGTACCTCTTGCTAAGCAGTCCCAAGCCCAATAGTGGTGGAAGATGGCCTAAGTTTGCAGTTTAGCCTCTTCCAGGCACCTCCAAGCCCAGCACAAATGGTAACCATCTGCAGATCACTTTGTAGCTCATACCAAGTGGCTCTTGGTAGGACATAGGCAATGGTTCACTTTGGCTTACACAAGAGCCCCTCCCATAAGGCCCCCACACCAACACACATGCTGGCCAGATTTAGATTACCCCAGAGCACAATCAACGACCTGCACAAATGACACACCCAAAGGGCTGACTCAACAGGCACCAGAGCCCCACTAAAGCTAATTTTGCTAAACTGAATCCTGCTCCAATTTCATTTCTGAGTATTTATCTGAAGAAACTCAAAACAATAATTCAAAAAGACATATGCATCCATATGTTTGTTGCAGCAATAGCTAAGATATGGAGGCAATCTAAGTGTCCATCAATATATGAATGAATAAAGAAGAAGTGGTATACATATACAATGTAATACTACTCAGCCATAATAAAGAATGAAATCTTGCCATCTCCAACAATATGGATGGTCCTAGAGAGTATTATGCTAAGTGAAATAGGTCAGAAAAAGACAGATACCATGTGATTTCACTTATATGTGTAACCTAAAAAACAAAATAAACAAACAAACAAAACAGAAACAAACTCATAGATACAGAGAGCATTTTGATGGGTACCAGATGGGAGGGTAGTTGGGGGGCTGAGTGAAAAAGGGAAAGGAATTAAGAAGTATCAATTGGTAGTAGTAAAATAGTCATGGGGATTTAAAGTATAGCATAGGGAATATAGTCAATAATATTGTAATATGAGTAACTACTTGTGGTGTCAGATGAATACTAGATTAATCAGGATGATCAATTCATAAATTATATAAATGTCTAATTACTACATAGTACACCTGAAACTAATAATATTGTATGTCAACCATAATTGAAAAATAATTTTTAATGATTGCTGATGAGTAAAAACAAAGAAAAAATCCAGAAAACAGCAGAATAAAAAAGATGCATTACCAAGAGGAAAGCAATGATTCAAATGGCTCTGATTTTTCCTCATAAAACATGGAGGCCAGATGGAAATGAAACAGCATATTTAAAGTACTAACAGAAAAATCTCCCAATCCAGAATTCCATATCCAGTAAAAATATCCTTCAGGAATGGATGTAAAATAAAGAAATTTTCAGACAAAGAAGAGCATAGAAATTCATTATCAGAAGGCCTGCCTTAAAATAATTCTTTAAAAAATTCCTCATGGAAAAAGAAAATGATATCAGAAAGGTACTTAGAACATCAGGATGAAGGAATGACACATATCTGATTAAATATAATACATAATTTTTAATACTGTTTTACATTTTAAATGTTTGATGGTTAAAACATTTTTATATATTATGTCTATCTAACAATGTAGGTAAATATAATATATAAGCTCCGAGCAAGAATGACAAAGTAAATGGACTAATTTTTTTTAAGATAACATAAACTCACCAAAGATGAAAGACATAATGACATAATCTGAATAATCTTATTAAAGAAATTGCATTCATAATTAAAAACTTTCTTAAAAAGAAATCTTGAGTCCCAGATGGTTTTATTGGCATATTCTACCAAGCATTTAAAAAAGAAATAATACCAGTTCTATAGAATCTCTTCCAGAAAATTAAAAAGGAAGTATTTCTCAGCTTAGTTTATGAAGCTAACATTTTCCTGATGCCAAGACTATTCAAAGACATTAAAAGAAAATACAAAACAAAACAAAAAAATAGAGCCCAGTAACTCTCATGAACTTATACACAAAGGAAATTCTTGAGAAGGTTTTTGGAATGACCAAGCTGTTCTGTATGTTAAATGTGGTAGTGGTTACATGAATCTACACATGTGTTAAAATTCATAGGACTACATACCTCCCAAAGTCAATTGTACTGTCTGTTAATTAAAAAATCAAAATAAAAAGAAATGAAATCTTCTAGGGTTATAACTCTCTGACTTCATGAATTGGCAGGCTTCAACATCTGCAAAGCCATATAATCTTCCAAAATAGTATGATATGTGATGTAATGTCATGGAAAGGAGTTGTAAGTCTCTTGGGAAGTTTTTCTTTCTTTTAAAAGAGGACACACCTTGCTTTGGATGTTACCCTGTGAAGATGTGATATGTGACAGCCATCCTGCCTCCATGGTGGGAAGTCAAGAGAATTGCAGAGTTGCTGACTTTAAATTCTGACATCTTGAAAAGCTGAATTAACCAGCCAAGAATTCATCCCACCTCCAGACTTGTCATGAAAGTTAATAAAGTCATATCATTTCATATACTGAGAGCTAAAAAAGTTGGATAATATACCTGAATATATATTTTAACCACTTTGCATAGCTCTTACAAATGAATTAAATACATGCCTTCTTATGACTAGCAAATAAGAAAAAAAGTTTTTCTATATGAAAATTCTATGAACTGTCAAGGTGCAATTGGATCTTTTACTGAGAAAACTCAAAGCCAATAACATTAATATAAAACTAATCACTTTGGCAGATACTTTTGTTCTGATGGACAATTCTGAACAACTCTGTTTTCATTAGGTGGAGAAGAGTTTTGTAGCCATGATGATGTCATGCCATTGAAAAATGTATATTTTGCAATAAGTATATTATTTTAACATAGACAGAGGTGTTTATAAATCCTGGCATCAAATCTTCTAACTAAAGATCATCATCTTTACATTTTAGGACTCAAAACTTCTCACTGTTAAGTGAGTACTTGCTCAAGCATTTGGCTGACCCCAAACTTACCTTAGAAAAATAAATAAACCTGGCCTTGCTTTTATGTGGTTCAAGGACCATTATATTTGGGCATGAACACACATCAGACTGTTGCATTTTAATAATTTTGTCACTTGGAATCTAAAAAACATGAGCCACCTTTAAATCAACAACACAAAATGTATCCTTAAATCTTGGCCAGCAGTCTTAACTCTTCTTTAGCTATTAATACTAGTTCTAAGGCATACCTCCACTACCTTCCAATCATCTGTGGACTGCTGGAAGTGTCAGTAGGAAAGACACTCCTTACTTACATTTGACTCTGCCTTCATAGTAGCAGCCTCCACCCATTTACCCTGTTCTAATCCTAACCATTGACCCTGTTCTAGTCCTAACTGCCCACATCAAAAACCATTGAATTCGTCCTTAACATGACAACATTCAAATACCTAATGGCAATTTAAAATATTTGAAGACAACTATTATGTCTACACAGAATCTTCTCTATAAAGCAAGAATCCCAATCCTGTCTATAATTCATTACAGGACTTTATCTGGAGTCCAACTGGGATCCTGATTCTCCCTGCCTCATGTGCTCTATGGGATCCTAAAATTAGGAGACCAGAACTGAACCCCATACTTCATCTGTGGTCTAAACAGCAAGGACAGAGGAGAAAATTATTTTTTTTATTGTGATACAATACCTCTAACAGCTCAACCTAGAAGTACAATTTCAGCATCGTGTGGCTACACATCAAACCTAGAACCAAGTATTTGCACCTGTGCTGAAAGTTGCCCTTATCTTGTTATGCTTTTCACCTCCTATTCTTATATAGTTGGTTGTTTGGATGCAAATGCAAGACCTTACAGTTATTTCTGCTAATTATCAGATTGTTGGATTCAGTCTAATTGTTCCATCCTGTCAAGACCTTTTTGGATCCTAATTACATGATGTCCTGGTTTCTGCAAATCGCAGCTAAAAATTTTAAACAAAATAAAACTGGGGACAAAGCCCTGTGGCATGTTACTAGGAGCCTTCCCTGGAGCATAGTTATTCACCCAGTTATAAATCTACCTAATTGCAGCAGCATCCAGACCATATTTTTCCATTTTGCCCTTTACTTTTACATATTAAAAGTAAACTGGTAAAATGCCTGATGAAACCCACATGCACTCTGTCCAAGGCAGTCATTTTCACTACTTTTCAAGAGATACCTATCTTTTCAATAAAAGCAAACATTTTCAAGAACAAAGTGTCCTTTTATGCTTATTGCTGTATGACTAAATACAACCATGCATGATTTGATCTGCCTTTGGTGAAAACAGCTCTGTGAATTTTAATAAGAATTCAAATCTTTGACAGAAACAATACTACTAATATTATGATGGAAGTCAGTAGGAACAACCTTGTAGATACCCCTTCTCTAAGGATATAGGTTGGTCCTGGGTGACATGTAGAAATTCGAAAGGAATCTTGAGGGTCACTGCACATCAGCAGTGAAAAGGGGCAGAAGGTCTCAGTATCTGAGGAGCTCAGGTTCAGAGAATCCTGGGCACTTATTCCAGAAGGGGACTACCCACACATGGAAAGAGTCAGGAAGCATAGTAGCATTAGATCTATAACTTTATCAGTTACCCTGACAACAGAAATTTCTCAATATCAACTTATATCTTTGACACTTTATATGTGGCAGGCACTATACTAAGAAATTTGTACATCCAATTCTCTTAATCCTCACAATAAAACTACAAAGTAGGTACTATTTCTATCTCCCACTTTACAGATGAGAAAATGAGGCACAGAGCAGTAAAGAGCCCCTGAAAAGGGAATTACTTAAATACTTACTTCTGTAAGTACAACTGGTCTGAAATGAAAAGAGAGGCTATTTCTATGTTTTGGTCCAGTGATTGGGAAATGGGAAAATAGAGACAGAAGTTCAAAGTGAGACTGACATCTACAGAGCCAAAATGGATCCCTCACACATTTTCCGTGGCTCTTCCAAGCCTCCAAAGCACTCTGGAGTGCAATATTTTATAGAGAAAAAAATTTTAAATTGTATCAGATATCTCTCAAAAAAAGTATAGGAGAATTGGTCAGCGAATCATTGTGCTAAGAAGGAACTGGTATGGGCTGCCTGGTGATGACTGAATGGCCTGCCTCTGTCATGTTGCCATGGCAGTACACTGCTTGATCCCTGGTCCAGAAGAAGCCAACCTCAGGTTATCTTTTGCTGGTTCCTTCATCAGCATAAAGTCAAGTACAGGGGTCAATGACAAGGAAAGTCAGCTGATTCTAGCCCACCTCACAATTTTGTGGATTATTTTAATTTTTCAAAAGCAAACTACTCCATCTCTCTGCTTCTATATGCACTGTATATTAGTCATTGTTTACATGTCTGCTCCCCTACTAGACAATGAATTAAACTAAAGGAATTCAGTAATCTCATAATCATCAACCAAGTTGTGTCTACATGTTCTGCATGAACATCATCCTGAATCAAACCTCAAATCATCAGTTTTAACTGAAAAAGAATAATGGTACAGGACAACAGAAATGTCCCTACTTTTTCAAGAGCATCTACTTGCATTAGTAAGATTTTAAAACATATGTAACATTCATTTATTCATAAATTACATGCATTAACTATTTAATCTTCAAATATTAGCAAAGTTCAGTTTTTTCTTTTCTGATATATTTTTTAATTACAGTTACCATAAAATATTATATTGGTTTCAGTTGTACAATAATCAAATATTTATATAACTTACAAAGTGATCACCTCGATAAATATAGGACCCATCTGACATCATATACAGTTATTACAATATTACTGACTATATTGCCATGATAAATTTTAACTACCAATTTGTACCTCTTAATCTCCTACTCTCTAGACTGGGCATGTCTAACCTATGGCCCAGGATGGCTTTGAATGTGGCCCAACAAAAATTCTTAAGACATTGTGAAATTTTATTGTGACTTTCATTTTTTTAGCTTATCAGCTATCATTAGCTGTATAATGTATTTCATGTATGGTTCAAGACAATTCTTGCCATGTGACTCAGGGAAGCCAAAAGTTGAGACAGCCATGCTTTACTCTCTCTATTCTTTGGGAACTGCTATGATGCAAATATTATTATGCTTAATGTCCCACTTTTAAAAAAATCATTTTTCTTTTTGCTGTTCTGATTTGGTGTTTTCTGCTACCTTATCTTCCAAATCCCTGATTTGATCCTCTGCTTCATTTAATGTACTGTTGATTCCTTCTAATATAGTCTTCATTTCAGTTATTGTATTGTTCATTTCTAATAGATTTTTTAAATGTTTTTATGACCATTTTCAAATTTTCTATTTTACGTTGAAGTTATTCCTGAAATCACTCAGCATCTTTAGAACCAGTGTTTTTTTTTTCTTTAATTTCTTGGGGTAACATTAGTAAGTAAAAATTAATATAGGTTCAATTCTACAATACATCAACTATGTGTTGTGTTATGTGTTCATCACCCAGAGTTAGTTCCCCTTACCTCACCATGTATTTGAGAACCTGTCCTTTCTCTCCCACCCTCCTCCTCCCATACCTCAGATAACCACTGGACTATTGATTTTCTCCATTCGTTTTGTTTCTTTGTTGCTTTAAGTGTTGTGTTCCGCATATGAGTGAAATCATATGGTTCTTGTTTTTTTTCTGACTTATTTTGATTTGTATGATGGTCTCTAGGTCCATCCATGTTGTCATAAATGGCCCCATTTCATCTTTTCTTATGGCTAATTGTGTATATGTACCACAGCTTATTTATCCAGTTGTCTATCAAAGGACACTTTGGCTGTTTCCATGACTTGACCACTGTGAATAGTGCTGCATTGGGTTGCATATATCTTTGCAAACTAAGGTTTTCAAATGTTTGTAGTAGACGCCTAGAAGTGGGATTGCTGGGTAATATGGTAACTCTAGACTTAGCTTTTTTAGAAAGCCCTTATTGTCCTCCATAGTGGTTGTACTCCCAACAGCAGTGTATAAGGATTCCTTTTTCTCCACACCCTCTCCAACACTTGTTCCTTTTCTTGTTGATAATTGCTATTTGAACAGGTGTGAGGTAGTATCTCTTTGTAGTTTTGATTTGCATTCCCCTAATAGCTAATGAAGTTGAACATTTTTTCATATATCTGTTGGCCATTTGTATGTCTTCGTGGGAGAAGTGTTTGTTCAGGTCCTCTGCCCAATTTATATTTGGACTGTTTATTTTTTTTATTATTGAGTTGTACAAATTCTTTACATATTTTACATATTAGCCCCTTAGCAGAGACATTGTTTGCAAATATTTTCTCCTATTCAGTTGGCTGTCTATTTGCTTTGTTGATTGTTTCTTTTTTTTTTTCTGTTTTTTTAAAATTTTTAATTATTTTTAATTTTTTAAAATTTATTTTTATTGTTAGAATTATTGGGGTGACATCTGTTAACAAGGATTACATAGGTTTCAGGCATACAATTCTACAGTGCATTGGATTTTTTCTTTTGCTGTGCAGAAACTTTTTAGTTTGACATAGTCCCATTCATTTATTTTTGCTTTTACTTCCCTTGCCTTTGAGTTTAGGTTCATAAAGTCCTCCCTAAACCCAAGGTCTATAAGTTTAGTACTAATGTTTTCTTGCATACAGTTCAATTTTTCAGGTCTTATGTGGAGGGCTTTAATCCATTTTGAGTTAATTTTGCAGTTCCGATTCATTCTTTCACATGTTGTTTTCCAATTTTCCCAGCACCATTTACTGAAGAGGATTTCTCTTCCCCATTGTATATTAGTCTCTCTCCTTTGTAAAAAATTATTTGTCCATATATTTGTGAGTTTATTTCTGGGTTTTCAATTTTGTTCCATTGATTTTTGTATCTGTTTTTCTGCCAATACCAAGCAGTCTTGATTACTGATGGTTTGTGATAGTATACATTGAAATCAGCAAGTGTGATTCCTCCAAATTTATTATTTTTATGTAAAATTGCTTTAGCAATTTGTAATGTTTTGTGGTTCCATATGAATCTGATGATTCTTTTATGTATTTCTTGAAAGAATGTCTTTGGGATTTTGATGGGAATTGTGTAAAATCTCTATATTGCTTTGGGAAATATAGCCATTTTAATTGTTGATTCTTCAAATCCATGAACATAGACTATCTTTCCATTTCTTTGTGTCCTTTTCAATTTCTTTAATAGTGCCTTATAGTTTTCAGTATATAAATAGTTCATATTCTTTGTTAATTCCTACATATTTTATTATTTTTGTTGTGATCACAAAAGGTATTTTTTATCTCATTTCTTTTTCTAAAGTTTCATTGTTGGTATACAAAAATGCAACTGATTTTTGTACATTGATTTTACATCCTGCAAATTTACTGTATTTATTATTTCTAATAGTTTTTGGTGGAGTCTTTAGAATTTTCTATGTGAAGGATCATGTCACCTGCAAAAAGTGACAGTTTAAAACTTGTTTTTTCCCAATTTGGATACCTTTTATTCCTTTCCCTTGCCTGACTGCTGTGGCTAGAACTTCCAATACTATATAGAATAGCAGTGGTGACAGGGGGCATCCCTGTTTTGTTCCTGATTTTAGGGGAATAGGCTTCAGCTTTTCCCCATTCAGTATGATATTAGCTGAGGATTTCTCATATATGGTCTTTACTGTGTTGAGATATTTTCCTTCTATACCCATTTTTTTCAGTGTTTTGGTCATAAATGGATGTTGTATCTTGTCAAATGCTTTTTCTGCATCAACTGATAAAATCAGATGGTTTTATCTTTTAGTTTACTTGGTGTATCACATTGATTGATTTGTATATGTTGAACCATCCTTGGGTTTGTGAAATGAATCCCACTTGATCATGGTGTATAATCTTTTCAATGTATTGTTGTATTCTATTTGCTATTATTGTATTTTGTTTAAGATTTTTGCATCTGTGTTCATCAGAGATATTGATGTTTATGTGTGTGTGTGTGTGTGTGTGTGTGTGTGTGTGTGTGTGTTATCCTTCAGGCTTTGGTAATAGGGTTACGTTGACTTTGTGGAAATAGTTGGGAAGTATTGCCACTTTTTAAACTTTTTTTGAAGGATTTGAGGAGGACAGGCATCAATTCCTCTTTGAATGCTTGATACAACTCATTGGTGAAACTGGCCCTGGGGCGTTTGCCTTTGGGGAAGTTTTGGATGATTTTTTCAATTTCCTTACTGTTGATTGGGCTATTTAGATTGTCCGGTTCTTCATCCTGTCTAGGTAGTTAAATTTCATGGCATATCGTCTTTCATAGTATTTTCTTATGATCCTTTGTATTTCTATAGTCTTAGTCACAATTTTTCTTCTTTCATTTCTAATTTTGGTTATTTGTGTTTTCTCTTCGCCCCTTGGAGAGCCTAGTCAGAAGTCTATCAATCTTATTGATGTTTTCAAAGAACAAGCTCTTTGTTGCATTAATTTTCTCTATCATTTTTCTGTTCTCTATTTCATGTAGTTTTGCTTTAAATTCTATTATTTCTATCCTTCTGCTGATTTTGGGCTTCTTTTTGTTGCTGTTCTTCTTCCTTTTCTAGTTGTTTAAGATGAAATATTAGGCTGTTTACTTATGCTTTTTCTTGTTCCTTGAGATAGACCTGGAATGACATAAATTTTCTTACTGCTTTCTCTGTATCTCAATAATGTTGATACATAGCATTTTCATTGTCATTTGTTTCTATATATTTTTTAATTTCTTCCTTTGTTTCTTCTTTGACCCAGTCATTTTTTTAATAACATGTTGTTTAATATCCATGTATATGTGTTTTTTCTGAGTTTCTAATGCATTGGATCTCCAATTTCAAGACTTTGTGGTCTGAGAATATGCTTTCTATGATTCCAATTTTCTTCAATTTGCTGAGGCTAGTTTTGTGTTCCAGCACATCACCTATCCTTGAGAATGTGCCATGTGCACTAGAATAGAATGTATATTCTTGTGTTGTAGGATATAGTATCCTGTAAATGTCAATTATGTCCAATTAGAGTAATGTATTATTTAGAGCTGATACTTCCTGATTTATTTTCTGTTTGAATGATCTGTCCATGGATGTGAAGAAGGTGTTTAGGTATCCTACTATAATTGTGTTTTTGTCAGTTTTTCCTTTTACATCCTTAAATAGTTAAATTTTGTTACTTCCTTGTTGGAGACATATATATTGATGAGTGTTATGTCTTCTTGTTACTGTATTGTCCCCTTTATCATTATGAAATGTCCATTTGTGTGTCTTATTACCATTTTTATTCTGAAGTCTGTTTCATCAGATATAAATGTGGCTAGTCATACTTTTCTCTGTATGCCATTTGCTTAGAGTATTGTTTTCCACCCTTCCACTTTGAGTCTGTGTTTAACTTTGTAGCTGAGGTGTGTCTTTTGGGGACAGCATATAATGAGTTTTATTTTATAATTCAGTCAGCTACTCTGTGTCTTTTTATTGGAGAGTTCAGTCCCTTTCCATTTAGGGTGATGATTGATATAAGAAGATTTCCTATGGCCATCATGTCTTCTGGTTTCTGGCTGTTCGGTCTCTTCGTTTCTTCCTTGCTTTTTTCTTACTGTCTGTATTTTTAGTTTGATGGTGTTCTATGAGTTTTCCTTCTGCTTCCCCTTTTTTTGGGGGTGTGTGTGTGTCTTAGTTCTGGGGTTTGCTTGTTGTTGTTTTGCGTAGTTACCATAAGATTTATAAAAAGGAAAGTTTCATGCACTTAGTGGCTCCTTTTCTTAAGCATGCTTTTAATTTCTCTTCTCTTTTGGGAAATTAAACATTTATTTCTTTCCTTTTTATGTTTTTGTTGTCCCGACGTTTTGCCATTTATTTTGGCTTTTTGTTTCAGGTTGAGTAGCCTCCTTCAGTATTTCCTGAAGTTCTGGTCTTGTGTTGGTAAATTCCCTCAGCTTCTGTATGTATGAAAAGGTCTTTATTCCTCCTTCATATCTAAAGGATAACTTTGTTGGATAGAATATTCTTGGCTGGTAGTTCCTCTCTTTTATTATTTTGAATAGATGAATCCACTTTCTCCTGGCTTTAAGAGTTTCTGCTGAGAAGTCTGATGACAGCCTGATGGGCTATCCTTTAAACATTGTAATTTTTTATTCCCCGGATGTCTTTTTTCTTTGTCTTTGATTTTTGACATCTTCAGTATAATGTGCCATGAAGAAGATCTGGTGGGATTCAGGTAGCTAGGGGGTCCTGTTCTCTTTTTACATTTGGGGTTTCAGTTATTCCCATAGTGTTGGAAAGTTCTCATCTACTATTAGATTAAACTCTCATTAGAATTTTGTTCTGTTTCTTCTGGTATCCCTATTATTCTAATGTTATTCTTTCTAATGGAATCAGATAGCTCTTGTACAGATCTTTCTCTTTTTTTTATGATTCTCACATCTGTCTTTTTCCTTCTGTTCAATTTCCATATTTCTATCTTCGATGTCACTAATTCTTTCCTCCATCTGGTTAGCCCTGCTTCCTATGCTAGTTAGTTCATGCTTTATTTTTTTTATTGCATTGTTTATCTCCTAAATTTCTCATTGATTCTTTTTTATAGTTTCAAGTTATTTGTTAAAGTGTTCTTTTGTTCAGAGATTTCCTTTCTGAGATCATTTTTCTGGGTCTGAGTACTCAACCAGCATTCCCTGAACTCTCTATTTTTAGGACTGCAATCTTGGATTCTGTGTCACTTAGATCATCTATTTCCAAATCTCTAAGTTCCTTTTCTGAAGATTTTCCATTTTTATTCTGAGATACTATGTTCTCCAGGAAGTTCATTGGAGTTGATGTGTTTCTCTTCCTGGGCATTAGAGCTTTTTCCTCTGGCAGCTATAGAGAGATCGTTCTTTTACTTCCTAGCTGGTGTAACTGCGGCATTTTACAGTGTTTTCTCTTGTTTGTTCAATTTTCTCACTCTCAGAGCTTTCTTGGAGGATAGGCTTCTCCTCTTTGACCTAGTTTCCTTGGTTTTGATGAGCCTTCTCTTTGGGAGAATGTGGTTGGCAATGATATTTTCTGCTTCTGAGACTGGTGCAAGCAGAGGCTGCTGTGCCTTTGTTTTACAATTTCTCTGAGACTCTTGTTGGTTCCTGAGAAGGCCAGGTTTGTTGTGGAGGGCTCAGGGCTTGTTTGCAGCACAGGGTAATGGCAGCTTGCGGGAGAACAAGTGGAATCAGTCAAGCTCTGTATTCACAGTTTCTGCCTAGCAGTGTAGGCAGTGCAGTTCACTGCTGCTCCTTATTTTGTGGTTGCTCATTACCCTGGGTGCTGGCTCAGCTGGGAAACAGTCCTGTCCCTCCATCAGGAGAACTCAGAGCCAGGTGCAATCTGCAGTATAAGTCCATTCCTCCATTAGGGGACTGCTGAGCCATGTCTGGCATGTGCTGCAATACAAGCCTGGTCCTTTGTCAGGAGTGCTACAGAACTCTGATGGCTGTGCACCACAAAGCAAGTTTGACCCTCTATCCAGAGCACAACAGAGCCATGGGGATGCATGCTACAAAGCAAACTCGGCTCTCCATCAGGAGTGCGTCAGAGCTGGGGAGATGGGTGTTGCTAAGTAAGCTTGGCTTTCCATCAGGAGTGCACCAGAGCTGGGGAGATGGGTGTCGCAAAATAAGCTTGGCCTTCTATCAGGAGTGCATGGGGACGGTCATACGCTGTTGGCACCACCTTTCTCTATTCTCCTGAGTCTGCATTTCACCCAGGATTGTGTTTAGTTCTTGTCAGGGACCCATAGCTGTTGGCACTTAGTTTCCAATTCATCAAGGGCCAATTTGTGGACAAGTCCTGCACCTGTCAGATCCTAGTTTGGGGCTGCATTTGGCTTGGTCCCTGTTTTTGCCCCAGGTACTTTAGCTTGCCTTTGTTCATCTATCACATCCAGGGCATGGTGCTCCAGCTGGGGCCCTCATGCTCCTTGGCTCAGGCTTGGGCTTTATCTCGTCCCTTCATGGGGGTTTCACTGTCTGCTGTCCGAGGTCCTTCTGTTCTTCAGCCTGTTTCCTCCAACCCCCTCCTCAGTCCTTCTTTCAGCCATGGGCTTTCACTGTCCTATCTCCACACTGCTCCCTCCCCTTTTCTCCCATTTACCTCCTTTTCTCTGACCTTTAGGTGTTTTCTTGCAGTGAGTGGATCTCTCAGCTGAGGCTATGTCACTTGGGGATTCCCTTGTTGGATTTTGGCTGTTCAGTTTGTAATTTCCAGGAGAGGTTTCAGGGATGTCCCCTCATGCTGCCATCTTGATCTCCCTGTCTATAACCAGTGTTTTGAACTCTGCCTCTAGTTGATTATGTGTCTCCATTATGTTTAATTCTTTTTCTAGAGCTTCATTCCATTCTATTATTTGGGATGTGTTTCTTTGTTTTCTCATATTGGCTGTGTCCCTGTGTGTTTCTATGTTAAGTAGCTGCTACATCTCCTCATCTCAGTAGAAAGGCTTTACATATGCGATAGGTGTCCTGTGGAGCCCAGCGATACAGTCTCCCTGGTCACCTAACTGGGTGCCCTAGGTGTGTCCCTTGTTAGAGATGTGTGTGCCCCCCTGTTGTAATTGAGCCTTGGTTACTGTTTGCATGTCAGTAAAACAAATTGACCTTCAGGCTAATTGGTTGTGAGGACTGGCTGTGACTACAGTGGAGGAGCTGTTGTGCAGGGGCTAACTCTACAGAGCAGAGTTTATTTTAGCAGGGCTCTGATGCTTGCCCGGCCTACCCTTTGGGTGCTCTGGTATTGTCTGAATCTGACCACCAGGTGTGTTGGTTCTGAGGCCTTTTTGGAAAAATGCTGATACAGGCCAAGATCTTCCACTGCCTGTGCCCTGCCCATGGCCACTAGGTATGTGTTACAAAGTAATCTGCAGATGCTTGCCACTTGTGCTGGACTTGTAGGTACCTGGGAGAGGCCAAGCTAAAAACTTAGGACAGCTATTGCTATTCCTGTGCTTGGGGCTGCTTAGCAAGGAATATGGTACATGTCAAGGCCAGATGTTGTTTGTTTGGGTTTTGTCAACCTTTGAGAGATATTAGGAATGTCTGGAGTATGAGCCAAGACAGGCTGTTTGTATGGAAAAGCCATCAGAAGTGGCTTTGGTGGGCTGGCAAGTTGGGTATGGCAGGATTTCAGGGAATCACCAGTACCAGGTGAGCATGGTTAGCCAGGTTGATGGAGACCTGGACATGGCGGTCACCCGGGTCTGTATACTAGGTTGGGGGAGGGCTCTACAAAGACACAATGGCCTCTGCCAACACCTCTGTCTTACTGAAAGCTGCCCCTCCAGCCCTTACTGTGGACAGTTCAGTTCCTCTTCACATGTTCCCCTGGTGTCTTTCAAGCTGCTAACCCAGGGCTGGAACTCAGAGTGAGTGATTCCATCAGTAAGTAAGTCTGTGGGTGGGTCCTTTAAGAGGATTACCTGGGACTGAAGCCTTCTTCCATCTCATTCAGCCATAATCTCCATTGGTTTCACAGTTAGAAGGTGTTTCTCTTCCCAGTACAGACACCCTGGGCTGGGAAGCCTGGTGTGGGGCTGAGATACCTTGTTCCTCTCAGGGCACCTCCACAGTCAAGTTATCCTTTCCAATTTTTAACCTCCACACATGGGTATGGAACCAGCCCCTTCCACATCTCTTCCCCTCTTACCAGTCTGAACATGGCTTCTTCTGTATATTCTTAGATATAAGACTTCTGTCAGCTAGACTTCAGGGGTTTCTCAATGATAGTTGTTCCATACTTCAGTTGTAATTTTGATGTGGTCATTAGAAAAGGCAAACACACCATTTATCTACTCTGCAATCTTGACCAGAACTCCCTCATTTCAGTTTAATTTTTCTTAATTTTATATTAAAAATAGATATGAGGAAGTTCTAGTATTTTCTTCCCATACCTTATTGATGTTCTCCACACCTCCTTGACTGCATATACACACTTTGGATTCCATTGGTACATACCATGATGAAGTTGAAAGAATTCCAGATAGTAATCATGGTTTTGGCCAAGTCATTCCCCTTTGTGCCTCATTTTCCTTATTTTTATATTGTTCTAATAATACTCATTTAGCTCCCTCATACAAAATAGTATAAAAATCTCCCAAAAGGCTTAAACTATAATTTCAATGCAAAATAATGCTATTTTTATTATCATAATTATTATCATCTTATATTGTAAAAAGCTGGGGAAAAAAGACACACTGAGCACTCTTAGAAGTAGACTGATATTAAGTTGCAGTAGAGTTCAGAGCCATTTTCAAGCAAAGTCATTTGCCACCTTTGGATGTTTTCATCAATGCAGACTACATATATGATGGTGGTCCCATAACATTATAAGGAACTATAAACAAAAATTTGCAATGTTAAAAGAAAAGGCTTAACCCAACTATGATGTTGAATTTACTTCTAATTTTCGGTGGTTTAAATAGAAGAGGAGGTTCAGCATGCTGTACACTTGCTAGCCACATGCCCTCCCAGGTATGGAACCTGGAGATATTGAGAGAGGCGCAGGCTGGGAAGGAGGGGAGGCCAGGAGACCACCCAAGCCCACCTCTGCACAGGCACATGTGCACACATCTGTGTATACAAACTCACTTCCCTTCCCTCCATTTTCCTTTATCTCTCTTTCCTCCCAATCCCATTCCAGAACCCTCCACCCCTTTTCCTCTTTATAATTTCTTATCTCAAGATTTATTGCTCTGGGTCTCTTTTAATCTCCACCCTCCCTTTCTCTCCCCTGCTCTTCCTTTCCTCTTTTCCTTCCTCTGTCCCACCTTCCAAAGGTGTCTCCCTCCCAGCCCTTCCTCTGCCCTCCAATGGGTGTGCATACCAGTACACACATACACACACTTTATTTTATACTGTATTTTTACTCTACCTTTTCCAAAATTAGATATGTTTACATACATAAATACTTACTATTGTGTTATGATTGGCTACAGTATTCAGTACACTAGCATACTATACAGGTTCATAGCCTAGGCTACACCATCTGGCCTAGGTGTGTAGCAGGCTGTACCATCTCAGTTTGTATAAGTGCAATCTATGATTTGCAATCGTACAATGATACATTTATCAGAATGCATCCCCATTGATAAGTGACTTGTGACTGTACAGTGAAAATCATTTCCCAGTTAAAGACAATTTGACTAGTCAACCATAGCAGCAGATATCAAAGTATATGGGAAGGTCAGGTGACACTGAAAAGTGGCTGAGGACCATGTGTTGAATTCTAGACTTCATCAGAACTACCCAATCTCATTCATGAGAACTCTGACAGAGGAGTGGGCTGCTATGAAAAAATACTAGACACAAACAGGGGCTGCTCAGGCAAACATCCACCAAGGGCCACGCTAGTAGGACATTTGCCCGGGTGGGTGGCTATAATAAGTGACACCCAGTATTAGCTTCTTGTGGCTGCTATTACAAATTATCACACACTTGGTGACTTAGAAAAACAACAACTTATTCTTTCACAGTTCTGGAAGCCAGAAGTCTTAAATCAGTATCACTGAATCAAAACCAAGAGTTCTTCATCCAGATGCTCTAGGATGCTTCTTCCAATTTCTGATGCCTCAAATTCATTGTTTTTTGGCTATATCACTCTAGTCTCTGCCTGTGTCTTCAGATGACCTATGTGTCAGATCTCCTCTGCTTCCCTCTTATAAAAATACATGTGATTACATTTAGGGCCCATTATGATAATATAGAATAATCTCCCCAGCTCAAGCCCTGACATTTATAAGTTCCAAACATTAGAACCTTTAGGGGGACACTTTTCAGTTTGCCGTACTTCTTCCTAGTTTCCTGGTACCCTGAGATCCTATGATCCTATGGTTTATCCATAGGTGAGAGCATTTAGTACAAAAAAAGTGAGCTATTATATACATGTCACAAGGAAAAAGGGAGAGCCCAGCCATGATCTCCTGGGGATGTAGAGAGGTCCTGATAAAGAGAAACACTTCCCATGAACAAAGCATCTACCCCCAAAACCTATAGAGCAGACTCCCAGTGCCCAATAGTCTCTAGGAATTACCCCTGACCCTGGTCCATCATATTATCCTCTACCTTCTACCTGCTATTTTCTAATTGCTTCATAAAAAACTGTTGTCACCACAAAGCAAACAGTCTCTCAAGACCAGTTTGGTTACTCAACATAGTAAGTGGGCAGATGTAGGTAAAATGCTGTAAAAAAAAATGCAGAAGTTATTACATTTCGCCTTTTCCTTTCAAGAAAGTTGGGCAGAAATGTGCACTAGGTCACCATTTTTACATTGCATCCTCAGGATGCCAGGCCAGAATATGTGAAATGTATTCTGAAGCAGAGAATTTGTCTGATTGCCTTAGGCCCACGAGGCTCTACCTGGCCCAGCGTTCTGCTGTTTATGGAGGCCTGTGAGACTCAGCTAGATTCTTCTCCCTGATAGCAAGCTCAAACATTAACTATCTCCCACCTACTCTGCATAGCTATTTGTAATTTGTGAATCTGCTTGAACCCCTTTGGAATCCATTTACATCTTACACTTCTATCTTCTTCAAGAGGTAAGAGTTCCCAGAGCTTGTTATGTGCCTGTGAAGCAGAATTAGCTTTTGTATCTAAAACCTCTCATTAAAGGGACTTGAAAGCATCAATTTCAAAATTTGATGTTAATCCTGAGTTAAGAATCTAAAATTACAATATTGTTTATTTTAATCTTGTCTTCTCTTAGTCTTTTCATCTTCATTCTGAGAGAATGATTTGTTGTATGATTTAATAAGGCCTCTCCCGATCCATGACTCAGTTTCTTTACTCCTATTGGAGGTTTGGTTCATAAAGCCTTATTGTGAAATAAAATAGAGGTTCTTCAAATATCAAGACCTGATTGAGCATACCTGAAAGGTCAAAACAGAACTAGATGGAGAGCCTCCGATCAGTCCTGGTTTCTTTCTAGTTTACTGTGTGTGGCTTTAAGAACCTAAGATTCTGAACTGTAAGTGTGGGTGTTAAACATTAGTTTGGGATGGTGGAGAGATGAGGAATCATAAGAGTATTTCAGAGAACATAAGAGGTGGGATTAAAATTGCATTTGCTTCCTCTTTCAACAAATATTTGCTGAGCACCTACTATGTGCAAGGGGTCAGTTAAGAATTAATGGAATAAAATGTCATTATGCCAGCCAGGTTCTTGCCCTTAAGAAGTGACAGTCCAACATGGATAAAGAAAGTAATATATATATATACACACTTCATTTATAAAAAAATGCCATTTATGATAACATGGAGGGTATTAGGCTAAGTAAAATAAGTCAGATATATAAAAACAGATTCTGTATGATATTACTTATATGTGCAATATAAAAACAAACAAAATACCAGAGAACAGATTGGAGGTTGTCAGAGGCAGGGGGTGAGTGAAATGCATAAAGGTGATCAAAAGGTACAAATTTCTAGTTATAAGCCATAAGGATGTAATGTACTACATGATGACTATAGTTAACAATCTTATATTAAATATTTGAATATTGTTATGGGAGTGATTTTACAAGTTCTCATCAAAAGAAAAAAGAAAATAATTTCTAACTATGTGTGTTAATGGATGTTATTTAAACTTATTGTGGTGATCATTTTGTAATATGTACATATAACAAATCATTGTATTGTATTCCTAAAACTAATAAAATGTTGTATGTCAATTATATCTCAATTTTAAGCATAAAAGAAGTTGACTATTCCACAGAAAGCAGAAAACATGAGTACAACTGCCATGTCAATCTTTCTGAATGAGATAGTTAAGACCAACCTTTAGTCATTGAGAAGGTGAACCAGAAAGGTGTTACAAAGAATCATGATATGGTTCTTCTGGACAAGATGGCAGACTAGCTAAACACTGTACTCACCTCTGCCAATGACCACATTAAAATTTCAACTAAACTAACAGAACAACCATCATTGAGAACCATCTGAAGTCTAGCTGAACAAATATCCTACAACTAAGAACATACAGAAGAAGCCACTTTGAGATCAGAGGGAGGGGAAAAGACAAAGACCAAGTAGGTTCCATACCACATGTGGCAGTTAAAAAATCCAGAAAGCTATCTTGCTTCATGGTTCCCCAGACACCAGGCTCCCCAGCCCAGAGTACCAGTGCTAGGAAGAGAAGTTCCAACAACTTCTGGCTGTGAAAACCAGTGGAGATTGTGACTGAGTGAGATAGAAGACTGATGAAATCCCAGGTTTCCTCTTAAAGAGTCTGCACACAGATTTACTCACTGATGAACTCGCTTGTTCTGAGCACCACCAGCTCTGGGGCAGCAGCTTGAAAGGAACTAGAAACATATGGACAAAAACTGAATTGTCTGGCTTCAGAGTAAGTGCTAGAGAGGCAGCGTCCTTCCAGACAGAAGTGCAGACAGAGGCCATTGTTCCTTTGTTGAGCCCCCACCCTCACCCAGCATGCAGACCCAGGTGATCTTCATCAACCTGACTAAAAAATGTTCACCCCATCCTGATTTCCTAAGATCCTGTCATAAACTTGCCACTTCTAATGTCTTTTTCATACAAATAGCTTGCCTTATATCATACTGCAGACACCCCTATAATCCCTCAAAAGTTCACAAAACCCAAACAAGGAGCATCAGACCTTGGCATGCACCATACTTCTTGCTAAATAGCCCCAAGCCCAGCAATAGCAATAGCTGGCCTCGGTTTGCAGCTTGCATCTCTCAGGCACCTCTAAGCCAAGCACAAGTGGCAACTATCTGCAGATTACTTTGTACCACATACCAAGTGACTTTGGGTAAGATACAGGCAACAGATGACCTTGGCCTGCATCAGACCCCCTCCAAAATAGCCCACCTGCTGGCAAAATTCAGACCAGGCCAGATCACAACACAACCACCTCCAAAAATGATGTACTCAAAAGGCTAATGTGGCAGGCACCAGAACCCCATTAAAATGAATCCCTGCTAAAGCAAATCCTGCTCCATAGGGTCGACTCCTTCACAAGAGCTCCTGCACTGCAGTCACGGCCAAAGTTCACAACCAATCAGCCTGAGGATTAGTTCCTCCTACTGAAATGAAAACAGTAACCAAGATTCAACTACAGCAGGAGGGCACAACAATCCACATAAGAAACATACTTGGAGCACCCAGCTCAGGTGGCCAGAAAGACTGTACCACTGGGCCTCGCAGCACACCTCCTACATAAAGCCACTTTATCAAAATTGGGAGATGTAGCAGCTCTACCCAATACATAGAAATAAACACAGGGAGACAGTCAAAATAGGGGGACAAAGAAATATGTACCAAATGTAAGCTCCAGAAAAAGAACTAAACAAAATGGAGACAAACAATCTACTAGATGCAGAGTTCAAAACACTGGTTATAAGGATGCTAAAAGATCTCAGTAAGAACTTCAACAAAGAGATAGGAAACATAAAAATGAAGTTAGAAAACATTAAAAAGAACTGGTCAGAAATAGAAATACAATAACTGAAATGAAGAATACATTAAATGAAGGAGATGATTGAATCAGAGATTTGGAAGATGAGGTAGCAAAAAACACCAAAACAGCACAGAAAAAAAGAAATTCCCCCCCCCCCCATCATAGTGGTATGAGAAGAAGAGAGAGTAAGAAATTGAAATCCTACTTGAAAAATAATGATGGAAAACTTTCAAACCTGGCAAAGGAAATAAACGTAAAAGCCTAGGAAGTGCAGAGAGTCCCAAATAAGATGAATTCAGCAGGCCCATACCAAGACACATCATAATTAAAATGCCAAAAGTTAAGACAAAAAAATAATCTTAAAAGCAGCAAGAGAAAAGCAGTTAGTCATTTACAGTGAAGCTCCTATAAGACTGTCAGCTGTTTTCTCAATAAAAACTTTGCAGACCAGAAGCATTTAGCATAAAATACTAAAGTGATGAAAAGCTAAGATCTACAACTAAAATTACTTTACCCAGCAAAATTAGCATTTAGAATTGAAGGATAGATAAGGTCCTACTCAGACAAGAAAAAAGCTAGAGGAGTTCATCACCACCAACCCAGTATTACAATAAATGTTAAAGGGAATAACTACTTCAAAAAGGAGGAAAAAAAATTTTTAATTATGAATAAAATGGCAATAACTGAATATGTAGCAATTTAATTATTTTAAAGGCAAATGGTTTAAATTCTCTAGCCAAAAGACATAGGGTGGTTGAACGGATAAGGATATAAGAGCCTTAAATACACAGCTTACAAGAGACTCACTTCAAATCAAAGACACACAGAGACGGAAAAAAAGAATGGAAAAAGATATTTCATGTAAATGGAAACAAAACAAACATAAATTTCTGGGGTAGCTATACTTACACCAGACAAAATGAACTTTAAAACAAAGGCTATAAAAATAGATGAAGAAGAACCCAGTAATTCAGCTTCTGGATATTTATCCAAAGAAACACAAAACAATAATTTTTAAAGACATATGCATGTGTATGTTCATTGCAGCATTATTTACAATAGCCAAGATATACGAGCAACATTAAGCGTCCATAACTAAATAAATGAATAAATAAGAAGTGGTACATATATACAATATAATATTACTCAACCACAAAAAAGAATGAAATCTTGCCATCTGCAACAATGTGGATGAACCGAGAGCATATTATGCTAAGTGAAATAAGTTAGGGAAAGACAAATACCATATGATCTCACTTATATGTGGAATCTAAAAACAAAAACAAACAAACAAAACAATAAATGAACAAACAAAACTGAAACAAACTCATAGATACAGAGATCATTTTACAGTTGGGAGTGAGTTTGGGGTTTGGGTGTAAAAAGGTGAAGGGATTAAGAAGTACAAATTGGTAGTTACAAAATAGTCATGGGGATATAAAGTATGGCATAAGAAATATAGTCTATAATATTATAAAATGTATTTATGATGTCCATGGGTACTAGATTTATAAGGGTGATTACTTAGTAAGTTATATAAATGTCCAATCACTGAAACTAATATAATATTGTATGTTAACTATAATTGAAAAGTGAAATATGATTTAAAAAATAAATGGAAAAATAAAAAATTATGCTATGGGTTCAAAGAAGAAAAATATTACATTTGGACTCATGATCAAAACCATTTCTAGAGAGAAGATGCAGACTAAGCTAGGTCTCAGAGGCAATGCAGTACCCTCATTAAGGCATGACCCCTCAGGGCCCACCTCAATGATTCTGTTTAACCAGTTCTTGTCCCCATAAGCAATAAACATAGCTGACTATTTAACAGGAAACCCGACATCAAATTCAGTTACCCAACAACCGGCTTGCCAAGTCCATGGACATTCATTTATTCTATTAATCAACAAATATTTTTACAAGAATACAGTACGGAAATATGCTGAAAGCCAAGGGAAGCTACATGTAAATTGAAGATTACAGTTTCATGAGGTAAGTTCTAAAAACAGAAGTACTTATCAGTTAGATACTATGAAAACTGAAGGAAGGAGACACTACTTCCACACAGGCAGGAAATCATTAGATGGCTGTGTTGAGGAGAAGCATCTGAAGATGTGAATTCACAGAGATGGAGAAGAAAAGTGCTTTAAGTAGAGGTAAGAGTGGTTTGTTAATCAGGGTTTTCTGAGAAACATAACCAATATGATATGTGTGTGTGTGTGTGTTGTAATCATGTGAGCCAATTCCTTATTTTATATATATTTGCATATTATATGTATAAAGTATATATTTTTACATATATAATGTATATATAAATAATATATGTGTGTGTATGTATGTATGTGCTCGCGCATGTGTGTGTGTGTGTGTGTGTGTGTGTGTGTGTGTGTGTATATATGCCACAGGCTCAAGACCCAAGAAGGGCTGATGTCTCAGTTTGAGTCCAAAGGCAGGAAAAGCCTGACATTCAGCACATAAAGTCAAGCAAGAAGAGTTCCCCCTTACTGGTGTTAGGGTAGCCCTTTTGTTGTATATAACAAAATGATTGTTTGAGGCTCATACACACTGGAAGGCCATCAGCTTTACTCAGTTTACCAATTCAAATGTTAATCTCATTCAAAAACATCCTCACAGACAAACCCAGAATAAGGTTTGACCAAATATCTGAGCACCCTGTGACCCAGTGAAGTTGACTGGGTAGTAGAGGTGGTACGTGAGGAGTCTCAACATTGCCTCCCATGACAACTACCTTCAGGAAACCCATTACAGCTTCCTCAGACAATGGTTAATCCCTCAGAGGTAGGGAGTTGCTCCTACTGGGGGATAGGGGAGGCCTCTTCCACTGGCAAAGAAGGCTAATCAGAATTTGGGAGTTCAATGTCCTCAGCTTCATCAGGGTCTTCTCACACACTTTTCAACTGTCAGCATCCCATTCCTTCTTAATCAATGCCCTCACTTTAAGAGTAGATATTCTATGAAATTGGAAGTTCAATGTGCATTGCAATTCAGCCTACTGCAGGATGTGATTCTGAGTTCAACTTTCAGCAATCTCAATCCTGTGGCTATGAGATAAGGGTCTCCTTCAGGTCCCACATAGAAGTTTTCAGGTCATTTATGTGGTACTTGAGCTGGAAATTTGAACCCCTGATCTCATCCTTTTATTTTGCTACTTTATCCAGCAACATTAGGAACAAACAGCCAATCTCATTATGTCCATTATTTTGCCAAGAATATGTGAAAGTTTTACATAACAGTCACCCAGATCCTTGCTTCTCATAAGTTGTTAAGCATAAGAGTATCCAGTGGTGACATTTTATACATCTCTATTGCCAGATTACAACAAGGACTAACAGTGCTCTATTTACTGCTAGAAATAATCATTAATGTCTTTAAATCTAATCAGATTCAAAAACTAATTCCAGAAACTCCAGAAGCATTTCAGAAAAATTGTCCTTAAACTTTTGTTCCTCTAGAACAATGCTCAGTATCTTTATACTCAAGGTTCTCCAGAGAAATAGAAGCAATAGAATGGTTATTAGATAATTTTAATGTATATATAAAGAGATTTATTAAAATAAATTGGCTTATATGGTTATAAAGGCTGAGAAGTCCAAGATCTGCTATTGACCAACTGGAGGCACACGAGAACTGATGGGATTATTCCTGTCCATGTCCAAAGACCCAAGAACCAGGAGAACCAATGGTGTATACAGTTCCTGACTGAAAGCCAGCAGACTTAAGTCTCAAGAAGAGCCAATATTTCAGTTCAAGTATGAAGGCAAAGAAAGTCCAAAGTTCTAGTTCAACAATCAGGCTGAGGAGTTCCCTTTACTGGTGGGAAGCTCAGCCTTTTTGTTCTATTCAGGCCTTCAAGTGATTGGCCGAGGTCCCACCTGGAGGAGGGTAATCTGCTTTACTCAGTTTACTGATTTAAAGGTCAATTTCATTCAAAAACACCCTCATGGACATACCCAAAATAACGTCTGACCAGATCCCTGGGCACCTGTGGTCCAGTGAAGTTGACACATAAAATTAAGTATCATATGAAGAAATAAAGGCAAGCCCAGTGGAAAGGAAACAAACAAATGCACACACAAACACTGGAAACATTCCATACTTTAGTTCAGCTGAAGTAAAGTTTCCTCATCTTTATAGTGTTTTGGAGCTTCATTATTTTATTATAATTTTCTTTCTACTTGTTGAGCCTATGCCTTATCAATCTATAAGCCCACCTTAAAGTGCCATGACTATATAGAAAGAACATACTAAACACTGGTTAGGAAATAAGTGCCCCACCCAGTCCAACACTGTCCTGGCTTGACAGCACCACCCCTTACTTCCCTGGGTGACCTTACCCAGGCCCAGGCACAGCCACTGACCAACTTTGTCTCTGCACCTGTTTATTCAGATCCCTGGAACATTAGTAGAGTCTCATGGTTAAGTCTGTTCCTCCCTCAAATGGTTTCATCCAGCTCTATATCCTGGGCTTCTCTGCCATGTCCCTGAAGGCTCCTGAGCCAATACAGAATCCTCAAGCCATCAGAGGTGAGATTTCAACAGACATAGTAATGTGAGAGTGGGGGAAGCTAAGCTCAGTCGAGAAAACCAATGTGAGGAGGTGGGATGCTCAAGATTTCTCAGGAGCACAGGGCAGAGGGACTTATGGTCAAAAGAGGCTAGCACGCAGGGGCGGGGGTGTCAGGAGAGAAAAGAAAAGCCCAGTAGGAATAAGGCCAATTAATTCATTCCACAGATACTTCTTGAGTATCTACAAAATGCCAGGCTCTGTTCGAGGCTAACAGACCACCAAGTTCAGTGAAGATCTTCAGGGATAGAAAGCTTAAGATGGCTGAGGACCTCTTTTCAAAACACAAAACTGCAGCAAAAAGACATTGGTTTAGAACTGTCTGTTCAGCTGCCATCCACTTCTCCAGGATATCCCAGAAGACAGCACTGGGCAGCTGCTCCTTGGAGGTTCTTTGCTCTCCTTCCAAAAGTTTTAAACGCAGAGCTGGAACCATTTTCAGATTGAGAGAAACAGGCCACTGAATTGGGCCAGGATCCTGGACCATCCAGAGACAAAAAATCGTTTATTACATACCTCCAAGAGTCTCCAGCCCTATCTTTCTCCCACTCTTTCCCAATCTCAACCCTCATTTCCCCCCAAAAAATCTTGCCTTCCCTGGAAAATTTCTATAGGGATGTTTGTGTATATATTGAATCTCACACATGTGTGAGATGTAGGCATGAGACCTAGAGGGGAAAGGACACTGCTGAAATAAAAGTATATTGATTGTGCTTACATTTGACTAGCTTGCACTCAAGCAGAGGGAGGCAGGGAATCAAAGCCATAGCTTTGCAGACTGTTTTCTAGCAAAATGCTGTCCTTCTTATGTCCACTTACGGAGTATGGGTAATTATCACTTATAGACCATTGGAAACCCTATTGTGAGGCTTCTGCCCCATAAAATTCTCCTTACTCATCAAGGACTGGGAGAGTAATACAAGGCTCCCAGACAGTTTCCAAAATAAAGTTGTGCTGGGCCCACAGGTCTGTGTCTGGAAGTCACTGTTGCCATGGCAATGCTAGCTAATGAATAGGTATGTAAATGGGGAAAGAATCTATTCATCATTTCCTAGTTGTGCTAAATGCTGCCCCTTTCTGAGGCTTAGAAGAGTGGGGGATAGAGTATTAGAAAAGTATACTCATATGTTTAGTAAAATTTTGTTTAAATGTTTGTTTTCATAGGTCAAAATGAGAAATGATTACTTTTGCTGGTAGCCTCATAAAGTGATTCTATCTGCAGCTACTCTGAGAAGAGAACTGGGATTAAACAAAAACACATGGGATAGGCTACCTGCACTCTGTCTCCCTCAGAGAAAACTGCAGCAAACATGTATACCACAAGCAGTAAGCTTAAATTTTGGCCCAGGTGGGTCGTTTGTGTCATAGGTAAGGCCTAAGAAACTTGCAAGCTGTCCCAGCATCAGATCAGCAGTGTCTGACTTACTTTCCTGATTCCTAATTAAAATGCCCCCCAAATCCATTAACAGACAAAAATTGACAACAGCGACTTATACCCAGGACAAGCGAAAACCAGAGCCTGATCCGTTCACTGTCAAGCACGTTGCCCAGAACAGGATGCTCTGGGTGAGAAGACTTCAGTGGCCACAGTGCCTGGACAGAAAACAGCCCCTCCTACACTGTAAGTAAATTCTGGTCCCACAAAAATTGTCATCCATATACTTTTGGCAATTTATTTAATTTCTCTTATGCTTTCATTTTTGTCACCTGGAAAATGAGAACAATATAATAACCCAGTTCATAAGATTGTTATGAAGATGAAATGAGTTGAGATACATAAAATGAGTTTTTTCCCACCAGAATGTAAGCTCTGCAGAGGCAGGGATTTGGTTTGTTTGTACTCACAAGTCTGTGCTAAGTGCCTGTAACTGTATGGGGCACCCAGAGGATACTCAATAAATGTTTGTAGGATTAATGAATTGACTATTAACTCTGAAATGGGGTATAGTGGGTGTGAAGAGAGTAACAGGGAAAGTCATTGATGTACTGTGCCCTGGGGCTTTGGCACAAAAGGAGATGTCAGCAGAGGGTGAAGATGTGCCTGCAGAACACAGCAAGCTGGAGACGCATGGGAGCAGGCAGATATCATGCACATTGTCTTCCCTGATTTGGACAGAGAGGAAAGATGCCCATTCAAACCAACAAGGCATTCTAGAAGAATTCTGTCTAGTCTGGGGATGAGAGAAGGGCCATGCTTGGTAGATCTGAAACACTATTAGTGTAAGCTAAAAGCAATTCACACACCCTCTCGCAAATGGTCAGATCAGGCCTAGTTCTTAATTTCTCATTCAAGGACCAATATATGACAGTGGTAGTGTTATATCTGTAGGGTATATGAAAATAATTTGCTATAGAGAAAACAATCTTTAGGAGCAGCATACCCTCAAAACAAATTTTACTACAAAACCTACAAGGAGTGTTTAGAAAGAATCTACTTCATGTTCTCAGAAGCTCCTAGAAAACACAGGCTGTGAAAGACAAGCAGAAAGAAACGAGGGGAACTGCACTTACAATTGGAATGTAGAAAGTCACAGAGACCATCTTCCTCACCTAATGAGAACAAGTGGGATGATTCACAAAATCAAAGTTTCTTTTTCAATTCCTCAAAGAGCTAAGGAATCAAAGAAATGAACTAAATTCCAAAAAGTGATGTTACCTTCCTAGAAGAGAAGATAGCTGCTTTTATTCATGGTCACTGTGGAGTGAACCTGGAATCAGCCTAACTTTTAACAAACTTGTTAACAGCTGCATGTGGGCTACTGTGACACATTTGAATCTCAAGGAGCCTGGGTGCAGAGCACTGTTCTCCCAGTCCACTCTGTCCTATAGACCTTAACTGAGTGACCACAGTAAGTAGAGTGAAGGCTGGGGTTGGGTCAGGACATCGCAGAGAAATCCCACTGAGGCCCTCTAGGCTTCATGGAGTGTCTTCACCAGCTCTCCAAGGACCAGGAACAGCTGGCAAAATGGAGAGAGAGCTCCTTAACACTCAGATAACCAGGGTGGAGCTGGAGAGCCAAGGCAACACCTCAGTAACCAAAAAGCTCAGAAACCTTGGCAGCTCAGCCATAACACATAAAGGGACCTGCAGGGTCTTATCAGTGCTCAGATCATGGGCCCTGGTATTTAGAAGTCCTGATACCTCCCTCAAAATCTGAGGTCATTTTGAACCAAATCTAACTAAAGCTGTAACAAAGCCCCTATCCAGCTCAACTACATGTTAGATTGACTAAGACTCTCATACTACTGCCTAGCAGAAGGAGGATCCTGACATTCTCTGGGGGCAAATTTTGTTTATTTCAGTCTCAAATGTTTTTGTTACATATACTATCTGGTATTCACTACAAATTATATGAAAAAGCAAGGAAGTGTGATTGGTGGTCCAGACAGGAAAATTTAACAGGAGCAGATCTATGAGATGGTCTAGGTGTTTTAATAATCAGACTTTAAAATAACTATGATAAATATGTTAAAGAACTAGTGGTAAAAATAGAAAATATGTGAATGAATGGAGAATTTCAGCGGAGACATGGAATTCTACAAAAGAAACAAATGAAAACACTGGAAATAAAAAAATATAACATAGAAATGAAGAACTCATTACATAAACTTAAAAGACTAGACATAGCAATAAAAGAATTTGTCAATATAAAGTATCTACGAACACACACAAAAAAGGGAGTGGAATAGAAACAGAACACAGCATTGAAGATCTGAGAAACAGTATCAAATGGCCTAACAAGTGTATAAGTGGAGTGCCAGAAAAAGAAAAGATAAGGAATAATGAAAACAAAATATCCTCAGATATAATGGCTATAGATTTACCAAAATTAATGGAAGAAATCAACCCTTTCCACACTTGTGAAAAAAAGATGATCACAGCCACCTCTTTTAGGATTGTTGTAGAATTAAATGAGTTAATACACACAAGGTGCTTAGAACATAAAACCTGCTGACCTCTGCTGTCCCTGGCATGTATCTACTTTTCTGTGTGTGTGTATACTAACTCAGAAAACAAATTCAAGTCTTTCCTATCTACTATATGCCCTTTGGGAGTAATGCTTATCCTACAAACTGTAGATAGGGGTGTAGCTTTTTTGTTTTAACCTAAATAACATCTGCTTAGTCATTTTGTTCATCCATATCATCAATAAATGGGTACTCTCATATGTAGAAAATACAACATTATTAAAACCAGATTTCGTTGCTTGGGGGGAACATACTCAAAGACACCAACAGTTTCTTGCAAACATGTGTATTTTATTCCTTTCTTTTGTGAAATCTTGAATAAAGTACATGATAAAAAAAAATCAACCCATAGATCCAAGAAGTTTGACATGCATCATCATAATGAGTGCAAAGAAAAGAATTAACTAGGCATAGCACAAATTGCCAAAAACATGCAAAAAGTCTTAAAAACAGCCAATGGAGAAAACATACTTTACAATAAAAGTTAGCAACATTAAAAATAATTGTGGATGTCTCATCAGAAACCATGGCAGCCAGAAAATAATAAAATGATATCTTCAAAGTACCAAAAGAAAAAACTGTTTTCTTCAAACATATACTTGTATGCCAATGCTCATTCCAGCATTATTTACAACAGTGAAAAGGTACAAACAACCCATTAGCAGAATGAATGGATGAACAAAATGTGAAACATCCATGCAATGGAATATTATTCATCCATAAAAAGGAATGAAGTTCTAATACATGCTACAAGATGAATAAACCTTGAAAACAGTATGCTAAAACAAATAAGCCAACCATAAAAGGAAAAAGACAGTAGATTAGAAGTTGCCAGTGGCTGGGACAATGGGGTAATGATGAGTTATTGCTTAATGGTTAAAGAATTTTTGTTTGAATTGATGAAAAAGTTTTAAAAATAGATAGTGGTGATGGATGCACAACATTGTAAACATACTTAATGCCACTGGATTGTACAACTTAAAATGCTTAAAATAACAAATTTTTACATTATATGTTTTTATCACAATAAAAATTTCAGGAAAAAAAATTTCTGTCAAAGGTTGAGATTATTTTTCTCCAAGGCATAAAACCGGATGAAAACTCAGATGGGTAAGAAGAAATAAAGAGCACCAGAAAATGTAAAATGGTGATACATATAACATGGCATATAAACAAGTAAAATATATGATAACATATTTTTATATATTGCAAGGTTATTAGACTATTTATAAAGTGGAATAAGATTATTTGAAGAAAATTATAATAAGTTAAAGATGCATATTGTAATCTCTACAGGAACCACCAAATATATGTATATAAGCACAAAGCAATATAGCTAATAAGGCAGTAAGAGAGACAAAATACAGTACTCAAACACTCATTTCACCCAGAAGATGGCATAAAAGGAGGAAGAGAAAAACATAGAATAAATGGTTCAAATAAAAAGCATAGATCAATATGGTGGAATTAAATCCAACCTTATAAATAATTATATAAATTATAAATAGACACTAATTTAAAAATAAAGATTGGCTGAATGGATAAAGTAGAGACCCAATTATTTGCACCTTACAATAAACACACTTTAAATATAAAAGCAGTAATAAGTTTAAAGTAACACAGTTAAAAAAGTAAGTCATACACATGCTAACCAATGTAGCTGGTGTGGGTATATTTAAATCATAAAAATAGACTTCAAGGCAAAGAGTATTATCGGGCATTTTATAATAAATGTATCAATTTATGAAGAAAATATAGTCATTTTAAATATGTATGCATCTGATATGAAAACTTGCCAAATGGAAAGAAAAATCAAT
Source organism: Lyroderma lyra (assembly GCA_004026885.1). Lineage (NCBI taxonomy): Eukaryota > Metazoa > Chordata > Mammalia > Chiroptera > Megadermatidae > Lyroderma > Lyroderma lyra. The sequence continues at coordinate 103,916 of PVJL010003821.1, read as the reverse complement.
GGATCAATTATTTTTATGGGTATATATTCAAAAACCAAATGAAAAAATTGAACAATAGCAAGTGAAACACAACAGGGTATTGTGAGAAAAACTCATGCTGACTAAGGAGGAATCATTCCTGAACTGTAGGAGTTTTTGTAATTATAGAAAATCCAGTAAAAGGCATATCATCTACAGGTAAAATAATAAAAACTATAGGATTGTCTTGATATGGGTGAAAAGTTACTCAACACCATCACCGATTTTAAAGAAAAAAAAGGTAAACCACAAATAGAAAATGAGAGTTGTCTGGAAAGTATCCCAGCCATGTAACATAAAAAAGAGGTATTTATTACTGCATTTTTTTCCGGACAGCCCTTGTATTACCTTACCATAGTAGCTAATATCCATCTCAAACAGCAATCAATGAATGCCATTTGCAAATTTAAACCCAAACTAAGGACATTTTCATTAAAATCAGAAAGAAAAAAATGTCTGAAATTACCATTATTATCTCAATGTTCTAGCTACCAAAATAAAGAAGAAATGGAACATAAGAGGAACCTCACATAGCAAAGACTCAGAACCTTCAGGGATTCCATGCATACTAGGACTATAAGAGACACCTCCTCAGCTTCTCCAATTTTCCTAGGTTGCTGCTTATGACTCCCTCCATATCTCCCCACTCTTTTCTTGGCCCTGGAAAGGGATCTGGCTGCTGTCCTGCATCCATCTCTGCTGGAGCATGCTGTCTGCATTAGGCAAGCTGGATCTGCTTCTACTCAGAAAATGAGACCTCTGAATGAATAATGTGGTTCATAAGTAACCACCAATTGTTTCAGAGCTCAAACTGCCTGCCTGCCTTTCAAACAGATTTACCAAAGAATGTTCCAAAAGCATCTATTTTACATCCTCAACAACACTGAGATGTCATGTCAACCAAATTAGGAAAGTGGCAAGGAAAAATTACAGAGATGAGAAAGTATTGATACAAAAATGAAATCCAGTGATCAGTAAGTAGACTGTTTGCTGGAAAACCTCGAAATCATGAAAAAAAACCCTATATATATGGAAAACACTGAAGACTGAAGAAAAAGATGGACAAAGGACAGATATGAGGAAAAGATATGGAGACCTCAGCCCAGTATTTAACCAGCATATAAGGCTAGAAAGAGACTGAAATAATATGGAGCAAAAGCAGAAAATGAAAAGGGTCACAGAAAATGAAAAGGATCACAGAAATGTTTTCTGGGAAAAAAACTCAGTCTAAAAATTGAGAGTATGGACCACATCACAAGGAACCCTACCACCAGCAACAACCATAGCATCAAATACCACTGACAATGACAACACAGTGAAGGAAATAAACTGGTGAGATGTTCACACTTCACAGATAATTATTAAGATACTAGAAAAAAATTAGGCTGTACACAAGAAATAAATAGTAGATTGGTTATGTGCTTCTTCACAATATTATAAACAAAAATAATGAAGTAGGAATTATAGGACATTAAAAACAAAAAGCAGTAACCCTAAAATTCTCTATCTAAATCAAGTTGTTGTTTGCACATGAGTGTCAAGAGAAAGATATTCTCAGATTTATAATACTCAGAAGATTCAGGGTTAATGTAAGCTTCATGGAAAAAAAAACTAATTTTGGAAAGTTTATGCCAGGATAAATGTATATTAATTAAAATAAGAAGTAGAATATGAGTTAAGTATTAGAAGGGTGTAGGCCCTAAAATCAGTAAAAGGTATAGGGGGAAAAAAAGGGTTTTGAAATATGGTTCTAAAACTGATATTTTTTTTAATTGAAAAGAAAAGCCTGTTTTTATGATGACCATATATTGAAATTAACAAAAAACACAAGAGAAAAGGAGAAACATTTGGTTTCTCATCTTTTATAAAAGAGAGTATTAGTCATTTATAACTAATGTTAGCAGTTACAGATAACTTCACAAAAACCTTACAGCCATTATTAGAAAAAGTGATAGTAAGATACACAACTTCTAAACAACTGACAGAATAACATTTTTTTTTTTAAAAACCCACTGTAATTTAAAAAAAAGGACGAATTCAATAGCAATTACACCTGGAAACCAGTAAAAAGCAAACTACCAAAATTAAGACCCAAGCAATAGGTTAAACTTGTCAATGAGAAGGCTCTCAGAATAATTATAAATTAAAACATAATGGCACATATTCAGTGCAGTCCGCACTGAAAGGGCAGGACTGCAGTGCACTGCGTTCCTGCAAGAAGCTGCATAATTGTGAATGTTCTCCAATGACCATATATAATAATAGAAGTTATGCAAACACAGTCAAACAGGTTATGTGTCAAAAATCAACAGAAAGCAAAAGCATAACTCAAAAGCATTTAAAGAACATTTACACTGATAAAGGGTATAATATGCTATAACCATAGAGCATTGAAAATTAAATAAAAACTATTAGAGGAAGCAATGTTAACAGTGGTAGACTTCAATACATCCAACAATTAATCTCCTATAAAATAATAAAAAACACAAGGAAAGGGAATATAAGTAATATGATAATAACTTCTAAGCATAAATAAAAGCCTAGGCAATCCCTTCATAAAAATCCATCTTATTCTTGCTTATGAAAAAAATTCGAGCAAAGAGGAGGTCATATTTATTTTCAAACAGGCAATAAAATTGGAAAATTTAAATATAAACTAGAAAATTTAAATCACAGTGACTTGGAAATTATAAAACAATTTCCTAAAAAATGTAGGATACTGAGAGAATAAAAAGTTTGATAAAATATTGTAAAAAAAAAATGAAACAAAACTATCTTATTAAAACTTGGGAGGTGTTATTAAGCTCTTCACCGTGGTAATTACCAATCTTTGTTGCTTTAATTATTAAACTATGAGGAATTTAAACAAAATAAGTGATCTGCTAAAGTTGCAGAAACAACAGTAAACAAAACAGTAACAAAAACAGAAAAACAGAGCAATTACAAAAACACCCTACAATTAAAACTATAGGAAATGAAGATAAATTGCCACAACAGAAGAAGAAACACTGATCACTCACTGGTCCATTTAGGCAGGGTCACAAACTCCAAGGTCCATAGGGAGAAAGATAGTCCATCAAAGAAGAGCAGGTAGCTATAAGACAATAATGGTGGAGACTGTGGCATTTGCCCTGCCTAGAGAGGATAGCTACTCAACTCCACCAAATTATTGCAATGAAAGAATACAGATACGGTTCTGACAAATTCTCCAATATTTTAAGAGGAGAGAGAAATGAAGATTTTAAATATGAAATTATCTGTTTTATAAAGTGATGTGTGAGCCAAATACAACACGGCGATGAGCTGTATTTGGCTTGTAAGGTGCAAATACGCAACTTCCAATTTAGACTACTTACTTCAGCTTGAATCAATGTCAATAACATGTTTTTTCAGAAAAATCTTCATTTCATGTGATGCAAATGTTCGAATATATTCCCACAAAACTGTATCAAGTATTCTGTTTTAAAATTTCCCATGCTTTTCATTTCTAGTTTATTTTAATAACTCTCTTTAATTTTTAAGTGTGTTATATTTGTCACTGCATTACTTTTATTTTCTCAAAGAATCAGCTCTTGTATCTGTTCATTAAATTGAAAGGTTTTTGGTGCTTAATTCTTAAGTTTCCAAGTGCATAATATTTTTATTCAAACTTTTGTTATTTCTGATTTATTGTATGTAATAAAATATATGTCTATAATATTTGTCCTTTGGAATTTAATTAAGTTGTCATTGTGGCCTAATACATAGCCATGTATTGTTAATGTTCCATAATCACTTAAAAAGAAGGGAATTCTCTTTTTAAGGGTATAAAATTTATATTGCACAGATCCATACATGCACACATACTCATATACACACACATTTTTGTCATCAAGTTATGTTACTTAGTTTTCTCTACTTGATCAATTTGAAAGGAATGTGAAAAATCTCTCATAATAATTGTTTTTCCTCCTCTTCATAGTAGTTCTAAAAGTTTTCCTGAAATAAAAATTTTGCAATGAATGGGGCATTTTAATTTTTTAAGTCTAAAATCTTTAATCATCATTAGTGTTGTTCATAAAATATTTTCAGATCATTCCATTCTGGATATAGAGTCAGATTCTACTTCCCAATATCCCTTGATATTAGACACAGGACTGTGCCTTGCTTTAGTAAATGAGATATCAATAGGAGTGACAAAACTTCAAGAATCACTATATGATTCACTAAGTCTCTTTCCCTGGCCATAGCTATCAAGAAAACTCAGACACAAAAGCTTCCCTCTGCCAGGACTCCTGAATAAGGATGACAAAGAGAAAATACCCAGCCAACCTACAATGGACATATAGCATGAGTTAGACCTTTTATTTTGTGGCAGTAAACTGTTGATATTTAGAGGGAATTATTTATTACTGTAGAATAACGTAGCTTATTCTTACTAAAACAGATTTTAAAATCCAGACAATCTGCAAAAGAAAAAAATGGATAACTAAATCAATATATGGAAAATACATTATCTCCATTTCTGGTCAAGATGGCAGAGTAGATAAACCATTGGGCTTCCCTCCTCTCATGACCATATCAAAATTACAACCAAACTACAGATCCACCATCATTGAAAATTGCTTGAAGGCTAGCTGAACAGAAGCCCTACAACTAAGGATAAACCAAAGCAGCCATTCTGAGACTGGTAGGAAAGGCAGAGATGTGGACCAAGCTAGACTCACACCTGTGTGTGACTATGAAAAATCAGGAGGGATGGCTTGGCTGTGGTGGTCTTCCCTGGAGGAGCAAATGGTCTCAGCCCCACATAAGGCTCCAGCCCAGGTTCTCAGTGCTGGGAAGAGAAGTCCCCTAACTTCTGATTGAAAAACAGTGGAGATTGTGGCTGAGTGAGACAGAGGGCAGCTACAGTCCCAGGTGCTCCTCTTAAGGGCCTGCACACAGACTTATTCACTGGCGGACTCATTAGTGCTAAGATCCAGCACTGGGGGAGCAGCTTGAAAGGTGCCAGGGACATAGGGGAGAAACTAAGTTGTCTGGTTTCAGGGTGAGGGGTGGAGGGGGAGATTCCTTCTGGACAAAAGTGCTGGCAGAATCCATTTTTGTTGTTGTTGTTGTTGTTGAGCATGGAGACATTGGTTAATGCCATATCTGAGTCTCCATCAACCTAGCTACCACTGTTCATTCTCCCCACCCTGCTGATTCCCCGAGACTCCAACTCCATCCAAGTTACAGGCATACTCAACAGTTAGAGTGGCTTTTCCATACAAACAGCTTATTTTGGCTTATGCTGCAAATTTCCTAAAAACTCTCAAAAGATCACAAACCCCAAATAAGCAGCATCTGGCTTCAGTGTGTCCTATGCTTCTTGCTGAGCAGTCCCAAGGCTGGCACTAGCATCAGCCAGCCTTGGTTGGGGCTGAGTCTCTCCAGGCACCTCTAAGCTCAGAGTGGGTGGCAGCCAAACAGCAGACTAGGCGGGCACTGGAGCCCTGCTAAGCAAATCATGCTGTTTAGAGTCAGCCCGTGCACAGCCGCTCCTCCACTATAGTCATGGCCAGTCCTCATAATCAATTAACCCGAGGGTAAATACCTTTTATTGATGTGAAAATAGCAACCACAGCTCAATTACAACAGGAGGGCACACACAACCAACAGAAGGGAAACACCTGAAACATCCAGCTCAGGTAACCAGGGAGACGGAGCCACTGGGACCCACAGGACATCTACTACATAGGGCCACTCTACCAGAATTGGGAGATGTAACAGTTCCCAAAACTGGGAGACAAACAAACATGTCCCCAAAAGAGGGCAAGATGGTGACTAGGGGCGGGGGAAGGTCCCTAAAGCCTCCCCCAGAAAACACATTGAACAGCCATCCAGGAGCCAAGAAGGAGGATCCTGATTGACACAGTGACAGCTGAGAAATCCATGCATCACAAGAAAACACCTAAAGGGTGGAGAGAGGGGGGTGAGCGGAAGAGAGGGGAGGGAGAAGAGACAGATCATAACAAGACCACATTGCTGCTGACTAAAGGAATAAAAACAGAGAGCAGCACAGTGCATGGGAAAAAGGAGGCCAAGGGGCAACAAGAGTGAAAGCCAGAGTGGAGGAATGGTGGGAGATTGTGGGGGACCTGGGCCTTAGAGCAGCGTGCTGGGGAAAGAACTTGGGGGCCAGCCTCAGGAGCTCTTGAGTAGCAAGAGGGCTGAGTGAGGATTCTGAACAGCCACAGGCTGAGGCGGGCCCCACAGACAGCATGTGGGCACCCGGTACACTCATGGCCTGCAGCATGCACACACATGGCTTCTCAGCATGGAAGCAATTCCCAGCCCATGGTGGAGGCGCACCAGCTACCTTCACGAAGCCTGTGACATCAGGCCTGAGGCTTTGGACCCATGGCTCATGCGCGTACAGTACCCTCATGTGGGGCACACTTGCAGACTCAGCCCCAAGTGCAGCACAACCAGGAAGACAGGCAGATTTAATAGCGTTCGCTCCAGCCAGTAAGAGAGGCCTTGGCCTGCCTCCCTCATCTCCCCCACTATGCATTTTGTTGCCCTGTCCCCTCCCCAATGAACTGCAGGAAGCCAAGGGACCACGAACACATATGCCCGACCTCCAAACATGGCTGGAGACCAGAGATAAGGCTTAAAAACCTCCCATCTCTCCCAAAACTTGTCCTCCCAGTGCCACCTAGTATCTGCCCTACAGCAAGACACCACAAAAATACTAATCAGAGAAGGAAAGAGTTACTGGACCCTGCTGAATATAAAGCCATCATGCCAAAGAAGTACACAGCAGACAATGTCAGTACCTTAGGATTTTAAAGCTGCTCAGAAAGAAGATGAAAAATCTCCAGAAAAGGATCTCATAGACCTAGAAATTTCTGAACCAAGTGATAGAGATTATAAAGTAGCTGTTCAAAAGGCTCTGAGAAAAATGAAAACATACTGGCAGAACATTATAGCTGAGGTGAAGGAAGTAAGAAAGCAAATCTGTGAACAAAAGAAATAATTTAACAAAGAAATTCAAAACATAAGGAAGAATGAGATGGAAATTTGAGAGATAAATAATACAATAAAAGAAGTGAGAAATGAAATAACTGCCACAGGAAACACAGCCAACCAGATGGAGGAAAAAATTAGTGATATTAAAGATTAGAACATGGAAACATCTCAGAAAGAGGAAGAAAGAGAATATAGAACCAAAGGGATTGAAAGAACTCTGCAGGAGTTCTCTGGCTCCATGAGAAAAAACAAAATCAGGATAATAGGATTAGGAGAAGGAGCAGAGCACTCTACAGAGAGCATAGTCAAACAAATAGTAGACAAGAACTTTCCAAACCTATGGAAAGATCTGGAACCCCAAATTCAAGAAGAAAACAGGTCCCCTAGATACCTGGACCCTAGCAGATCTTCTCCAAGACACATGGTACTAAAGATGTTAAAAACTAAAGACAAACAGACAATTCTCAAGACAGCCAGGGAAAAGAAGAACTAAAAACTTTAGAGGAAAACCCATCAGGCTGGCATCAATCCAGCAGAATCTCTACAACCAAGGAGGGAGTGGACTCAAATATTCAAAACTTTAAAAGAGAGAAACTTCCAACCAAGAATAAATTACCCTTTAGATATGAAAGAGGAATAAAGACCTTCTCAGACACACATAAGCTGAGGGAATTTGCCAGCACGAGTCCAGCACTTCAAGAAATACTGAAGGAGGCTCTTCAATCTGAAACAAAAGATTAGGACAAATGGAATAGAGTTTGGGCAACAAGAAAGAAAACAACAACAACAAAAAGGTAATAGCCACAGGAAACCCTCACATACTGATCATCACTCTAAATGTTAATGGACTGAACTCATCAATAAAAAGACATAGAGTAGCAGACTGGATTAAAAAACAAAACCCATCCATATGCTGTCTCCAGGTGACACACCTCAGCTATAAGGACAAACACAGAGTCAGAGTGAAAGGATGGGAAACAATACTCCAAGCAAATGGTAACCAGAGAAAAGCAGGAGCTGCCATACTGGTATCTGATAAAATAAACTTCAGGTTAAAAAAAGATAGCAAGAGACAAACATGGACATTACATAATGATAAAAGGCACAATACAACAAGAAGATTTGACACTCATTAATATATGCTCCCAACCAGGAAGCACCAAAATATACAAAGCAACTATTTACAGATCTGAAAGGAGAAACTGACAAAAGCACAATTATTGTGGGAGACTGAAACGCCCCCTTAACAGCCAAGGACAGATCTTCCAAACAGAAAATAAATAAAAAAATATCAACTCTAAATGACACATTACAACAATTGGACATAATTGGCATTTATAGGACACTTCATCCAGCAAAAAGAGACTACACCTTCTTTTCTAGTGTACATGCAACATTCTCAAGGACATAAAAGCAGCCTCAGCAAATTCAAGAAGATCAAAATCATACCAAGTGTATTCTCAGAGCACAAATCTTTGAATTTGGAGATCAACTGTAAAAGGAAAGCAGAAAACACTGCATATACATGGAGATTAAACAACATCTTATTTAATGACTGGATGAAACCACAAATAAAAGAAGAGATTAAAAATATATATAGAAACTACTGACAATGAAACTACAAAATATCGAAATTATTGGGACACAGCAAAAGCAGTAATAAGAGGGAAATTTATTCCACTACAGGCCTATCTTAAGAAACAAACAAACAAACAAATCACAAGTAAACACCTTAGCATCCCATCTTAAAGAACTAGAAAAAGAAAAGCAGACAAAAATCCAAAGTCAGCAGAAGAAAATAAGTAATAAAAATTAAAGCAGAGCTAAACCAATTAGAGAAAAGAAGGACAATAGAAAAAAATTAATGTTACAAAGACCTGGTTACTTGAGAAAGTCAACAAAATCGACAAACCCCTGGCTAGACTAATCAAATGACAAAAGGAAAGGACACAAATATCCAAAATTAGAAATGAAAGGGAAGAAATTACCATTGATACCACCGAAATACAAAGGATTATAAAAAAATATTATGAAAGGCTTTATGCCAGCAAATTTAACAACCTAGAAGAAATGGACAAGTTTCTAGAAAATTATGGCCTACCTAGACTGAAGAAAGAAGAACTGGATAATCTAAATAGACCAATCAATAGCAAAGAAATTGAAATGATTCCCCGTAGTTTTCCCAGAGGCAAAAACCCCAGACTAGATGGTCTCACCAACAAGTTCTACCAAGTATTCAAAGAAGAATTAATGCCTATCCTCTTAAAACTCTTCCAAAAAATTGAAGAGAAAGCAATACTTCCTAATTCATTCTATGAAGCCAACATTACCCTACTACCAAAGCCTTGCAAAGACAATACAAAAGAAGAAAACTATAGACCAATATCTCTGATGAACAAAGATGCAAAAATCCTGAACAAAATATTAGCAAATAGAATACAACAATGCATCAAAAAGATTATACATCATGGTCAAATGGGATTCATCCTGGGAGCACAAGGATAGTTCAACATAAGAAAATCAATCAATCAATGCAATACACCACATAAACAAAATAAAAGATAAAAGACCATATGGTCGTAACATCATACTGAATGGGGAAAAGCTGAAGCCTATTCCCCTAAAATTAGAAACAAGATAGGGATGCCCCATCACCACTGATATTCAATATAGTACTGGAAGTTCTAGCCACAGCAATCAGGCAATAGAAAGGAATAAAAGGTATCTCAATTGGGAAAGAAGAGGTCAAATTGTCACTATTTGCAGATGACATGATCCTTTATATAGAAAATTGCAAAGATTCCATCAGGAAGTTAGAAACAATAAATGAATACAGTAAAGTCACAGGATATAAAATCAATGAACAAAAATCAACAACATTCCTATATACAAACAAAAGATCTTCAAAAAAAGAAATGAGGGCGTCAATTCCTTTTGCTATCACAACAGAAAGAATGAAATAACTGGGAATTAATAAAGAATGTGACAGAGTTATACACAGAAAACTATAAGACACTTTTGAAAGAAATTGAAAGAGACATAGAGAAATGGAAAAATATTCCCTGTTCATGGATAGGAAGACTTAACCTTGTTAAAATGGCCATTCTGCCCAAAGCAATCTACAGATTTAACACAATACTTACCAAAATCCTACAGTCATACTTTCGCAAAATAGAGAAAAGAATTATTAGATTTATATGGAACCATAAAAGACTTCAAATTACCAAAGCAATACTACATAAAAAAAAAAAAATAAGGCTCGTGGTATTACAGTCCCTGACTTCAATTTATATTACAAAGTATCAATTATCATAACAGCTTGGTATTAGCAGAAAATACATAGACCAATGGAACAGAACTAAAAATCCAGAAACAAATCCACGAATTTATGGACAAATAATATTTGGTAAAGGAGCAAAATAGGAGTTCCCTGGTGGTGTGGTAGCTTAAGGCTTTGTCGCTGGCGCTGTCAGCGCTGCAGCCTGGGTTCAATTCCCCGCCAGGGAACTACCCACATACAAATAATAAAATTAAAAAAAATTAGAAAATAAAGGCATAGAAAACTAGTACCCATATGTTAAAAATAAAATAAAATAAAATAAAAAATAAAAAAAAAAGAAGCAAAATATATGCAATGGGGAAAAGACAGCCTCTTCAGTAGGTGGTGCTGGGAAAGCTCGAAAAACATATGCAAAAGAATGAATCTGAGCTGTGAACTCTCACCATATACAAAAATTAACTCAAAATGGATTAAAGACTGTCATATAAGACCCCAAACAATAAACTGTATAGAAGAAAACATAAGTACTAAACTTACAGACCTAGGGCTCAAGAAAGACTTCATGAACCTGACCTCAATGGCAAGGGAAGTAAAAGTGAAAATGAATGGGACTGTATCAAACTAAAAAGCTTCTGCACAGCAAAAGAAACTATCAACAAAGCAAGGAGACAGCCAACTGAGGAGAAAGTATTTGCAAACAACGCATCTGTTAAGGGTCTAATATCTAAAATACATAAAGAACTAATATAACGTAACAACAAAAAAACAAGCAACCCAATTAAAAAGTGGGCAGAAGAACTAAACAGACACTTCTCCCATGAAGAAATACAAATGGCCAGCAGACTTACGAAAAAATGCTCATCCTCATTAGCTATCAGGGAAATGCAAATCTAAACCACAATGAGATACCACCTCACACCTGTTAGAATGGTTGTTATCAGCAAGACAAGGAATAACAAGTGCTGGAGAGGCTGTGGAGAAAAAGGAACTCTCGCACACTGCTGGTGGGAGTGCAAACTGGTACAACCACTGTGGAAGTCAGTGTGGAGGTTCCTCAGAAAATTGGGAATGGAGTTATCATTTGACCCAGCAATCCCCCTTCTGGGGATCTACCCAAAGAACCTGAAAACCCTGGTCCACAAAGACTTATGTACCCCAATGTTCATCGCAGCGCTGTTCACAGTGGCCAAAACATGGAAACAACCAAAGTGCCCTGCGACAGATGACTGGATAAAGAAGCTGTGGTACATATACACAATGGAATCTTACTCAGCTATAAGAAAAGATGAAATACTGCCATTTGCAACAAAATGGATGGACCTGGAGATCATCATGCTTAGTGAAATAAGCCAGACAGAAAAAAACAAAAAATATATGAGTTCACTCATATAGTGTAAAGCAACAAAAAAAAAATAAATAAACAAACAAAACACCCATAGACACAATCAAGAGTTTAATGTTATTCGGGGATGAGTGGATCAGGGAGGGGAGAAAGTGGAGAGGGTGGGAAAGGAGGGAGGGGAAGCTAAATATAAGGTAATGGAAAGAGAGCTCACAGTGGGTGGTGAACTTATACAAATTGACAATGCACTGTAGAATTGTATGCCTGAAACCTATGTAATCCTTGCTAACAGATGTCACACCAATAAGGCTAACAATAAAATAATAATAATAACAACACCCAAAAAGAAAAAGAAACGTGCCCCAAATGAAAGAACAGACTAAAGCTCTAGAAAGAAAACTAATCAAAATGGATACAAGCAATCCACTAAATGTATATTTGAACACACTGGTTATAAAGATATTAAATAACTTCAGGAGAACTTCAACAAAAATACAGGGAACATAAAAGGGGAGATGGAAAACACAAAAAAGAACCAGTCAGAAATGAAGAATACAAAAAAAATGAAGAATAAATTAGAGAATGTCAACAGATTACATGAAGCAGAGCATCAAATGATCAATTTTAGAAGACATGGTAGAAGAAATCATCCAATCAGAATAGCAAAAAGGAAAATGAAGACAAACAAATGAGGATACTGTAAGGGGCCTCTGGAATGGCATTAAGCATACCAATATTTATATAATAGCAGCACCAGAAGAAGAGAGAGAGGAAAGAATTGAGAACCTATTTGAAGAAATAATGACTGAAAACTTTCCTAACCTGTGAAGGAAATAGACATACAAGCCCAGGAAGCACACAGAACTCCAAACAAGATGAACCCAAGAGGCCCACACCAAGATACATCATAATTAAAATGCCAAAGGTTAAAGACAAAGAGAGAATCTTAAAAGCAGCAAGACAAAAGCGGTTAGTTAGCTACAAAGAAGGTCCCATAAAACTGTCAGCAATTTCTCAACAGAAACTGCAGGCTATAAGGGATTGGCTGAAAATATTGAAAGTGATAAAAAAATCAAGGACCTACAACCAAGATTACTCTTACCCAGCAAAGCCACCAGTTAGAATTGATGAACAGATAAAGAGTTTCCCAGATAAGGGAAAGCTAAAGGAGTTCATCACCATGAAACCAATATTACGAGAAATGTTAAAAGGATTTCTTTAAGAAGAATTAGGAAGAAAAGATCAAAAGTATGAATACACATATATCAACAATTACTTTAAATGTAAATGGTTAAATGCTCCAATCAAAATACATGTGGGGTCAGACAATTAATTTCACAAACTCAACCTAGAAAAAGTGCTACATACTGAAAAGTGCTCATTGCCAAATATCACTATGGTCCCCTTCAAAGTACTTCCTTTGGGAAGCTATGCCCGACACGAACACCTAGCCCACACTTCAAAGCAATTTTGGAACTCTTTTTCTGGAATGGCCTTCGGAGCTGTCATCATACCCAAAATCTGACAATTAAGTTCATGAACTTGCCACCATGAGCTTACATTGGCAGAACTGCACTAACAACTCGATAAAGTGTCATAACCTTGCCAACGTTCGTGAAATTAATTGTCTGACCTTGTAGAACAGAAGGAATAACAAAGCAAGAACCTTACATAGGCTGCCTACAAGAGACTCACAAGATTGAAAGGCACACACAGACTGAAAGTAAAATTATGGAAAAAGATATTTTGTGAAAGGGGAAATGAAAAGCAAAGCTGTGGTAGCCATACTTATACCAAACAAAATAGACTTTTAAAAAAAGCTGTAACAAGAGACAAAGGCACACCCAGTAATGCCACTTCTGGGTGTTCATCTGAAGAAACCCAAAACGCTAGTTTGAGGGCACGTGTGCATTCATTTGTTCACTGAGGCATTGTTTACAGTGGCCAGGATATGGAGGCGGTCTGGGTGTCCATCAATGGATGAATGGATAAAGAAGAGGTGGTGCATATGAGGGTTGTCCGGAAAGTATCCAGCCAAGTACTATGAAAAATAAAGGCATTTATGGCTGGATTTTTTTCCAGACAGCCCTCGTATATACAATGGAATATTGCTCAGTCATGGAAGAAAATGGACTCTTGCCATCTGCAATGACATGTGCTGAGTGGAGTATGTCAGACAGAGAAAGACAGATGTAATGTGATAGGAAACGTAAAAACGAAAGTAGAATGTCTGCATTTCACTTACATGTGCAATCCAAAGAATAAAGTAAACAAACAAGAGGAACAGAAACAAACTCATAGATACAGAGAATATTTTGATGATTGCCAGATGAGAGGGGAGTTGAAAAGGGCAAAGAAATTAAAAGAAGTACAGATTGGTTGTTGCAAATAGTCATGGGGATGTAGGGTATAACATAAAGAATAGCGTCAATAATACTGTAATAACTATGGATGGTATCAGATGGGTGCTAGATTTATTAGGGTGAGAGATGGGAGGGGGGTTAGGAGGTAGGAAGAAAAGGTGAAGGTATTAAGAAGTACAAATTGGTAGTTACAAAATAATCATGGAGATATAAAATAAAGCATAGGGAATAAAACTAATAAAAAGTGTTTTGGACCCCAGTACTTGCCTGTACTTTTTTATATTATATATATTTTACATTTATTAAAGACTTACATAAATAAAAATAAAATAAATACATCATCTCACTCATGAGTTAAAATAAGTTCCCATTTTTCACCAATCATATTAGTAATGATTTGTTGAACAATACTCAGTAGTGGGCAGGGTGCTCTAAGATGGGTATTCTCATATATTCCTTTTAATAAACCTTGCCTGAGAGAAATACTTATGTATGAAGGATTTCAGCAAGTTCTTACTGTTCACCTAATACTTTTGCATATAGGAATCCAGCATGGTCTCTGTTTTCATGATACAGTATATCAGGAGGAAACAAACTTCCTAAATAGGATGGATTCTGAGTTTGGTTTGCTGATCTATGACCTTAAATCAACTGTTGACATTCTTGCTAATGAAAAATGGGATAATGGTGTCTATGTTATGTACTGGCACCATAGTTAATTAAATGTCATTTTTGGTGCCATTGGATAAAATAATTATCAAAATCAAAGCTTTATATGACCCATGTAGCTCCTGTGCTTGACCTTTATGGTAGCAATGGTGACTACAAGGACTTTGAGTGAGAGGGCTGCTTCTGAATAAACATCACTCGGCTTGGGTCACAGATAGCTAGAGTGCTTCTAGGGTGGCCCCAAAATAATCACTTACTTCTCTGCAACTTCAGAGAAAACCTCAACTTTAATTGTGTGGTTTGTAGAATTATTATATACTTTGAAATCACACACTCATCAAGTCTCATGTGAAATTTAGGGCACTGACTGGAAAGGAGTGGGACCTAAGACTTGGGATGGGGACCTCTGGGTGGATTCAGAAAATTGAAGGCCCATGTCTTGCTGATGTTTTTTCTGATGTCTCCCTGTCAGACAAGACCACCCTGAAGAACTTGGAAACCCTGAGACCTGGAATAAAGACAGATGAGGCAGCTGCCTTAAAAGAAGATACTTCATGTTTTCAAAATCCATTCCCACCACATTTCACTGCCTCTAAACCCAGGACTAGAATCAGATTTGGCACATCTCAGGAGGAGAAGTTTCAAGTCTGATATAGGGGAACACAGAGTTGCAAGATGTAGCTAATTTATATCAATGTTAACCTGCTAGAAGTGTTCAGCAAAGCATTCTATGGAATGAAAGCAAGGAAGATAGAATGTAGTATTAGTAGAGGCTGGCCTTATTGAAAGATACACATACCAGAAATCTGTTTTTATTAAGTTGGCTTGAGTCACTGGAAGTGGCTTAGTTTGGTCTTTAGTTGAAACTTGGATTTGGTGTAGCCAACTGTCAATAAGATTAAGATGACAGACTTTGCCTGGCATGATGCAGAGGAAGGAATTGCTTAAAGAGATAGGAATGCTGGAGTAGATTTGTCACAAATATCCACTGCCACTACATATCTAAAAAGGGCCTAAAGGACTCTTTCCTCACTAAAGTGAGGAAAGAAACCCAAAGACACCATCTTCAATTCACAAACTCCACTCTGGGGTCAGATTTGACTTGTATAAAGTGGCTGGAGTTCTTAGCACTACCAAAAATGACAGCAGAAGGTAATTGGTAACCAAAACATTGACATAGAGGTTTGAAATATCTAAGTAATATCACAACTCTGGAGTGTGTCTATATGGTGTGTGTGTGTGTGTGTCTGTGTCTGTGTCTGTGTCTGTGTTCTGTTTGGTCATTGTTTCACTGTTCTATCGTTACCTTAAGTGACCTATATCCACTGAAATCATATTTACATGTGAGTTGTGTGTATATGTATGAGGGCTCTCAAAAAGAAAAAAATCTAGCCATAAATGCCTCTATTTTTCATATTACATGGCTGGATTCTTTCTGAACTAGGGTGTCCTGGGCAAGTTACTTGAAAGCTCTGTACTTCATTTTTCTCATCATATAAAATGATCTTCATTTATATGATGAGAAAACAACCTACAGTTATTATGAAAACACAATAAGTTAAAAAGTAAACTGCTTAGAACAATGTCTGGCTCATTGTGAAGATTCTGTAATGTGTTCACTCGTATTAATGTTACTCAATGTTATTATCGGGGC
This sequence comes from Lyroderma lyra, assembly GCA_004026885.1. NCBI lineage: Eukaryota > Metazoa > Chordata > Mammalia > Chiroptera > Megadermatidae > Lyroderma > Lyroderma lyra. Next base: position 87,597 of record PVJL010003821.1, on the reverse strand, counting down.
ATGGCAAGCATTACATGATTGTTACTTATCATTACTATTACCTAGTTAATTTAAGACGTACCACAGTAAGATTAAAGATTATTTAGCAATAATTCACTAACACAGAATTATGTTTTTGATTATCATGATTTCATGCCAGTCATACTTATTTACAAATGCAAACATTTGGAGAGATATTTTCCTATAACTGACCTATGAATTACTTCAAGTTTTTAAAGTTACAAATCCAGTACATTGAGTTAATGGAAGGAGATTAGGGAGGGGCTGCACTCTATTGGAGAGGTCCTCAAACAAGAAAACACCATTGGGTTTGCTTCTTATTTCTCTGTGTGCCCTAGACTAGCACCTCTCAGACTTTAATGTGTTTATGAATCACATGGGACTTTGGTTAAAATGCAGACTCTGAATCAGCAGGTCTGAGGTGGGCCTGAGATTCAGCATTGTAAGCAAGCTCCCAGGTGATGCCAATTCTGCAGGTCCCTGGCTCACAGCTGGAGGAGTGAGGGAGCTGAGGCCTCTACAAGTGTGAGCACGGGGGCTACCTGCTTTCAGGCAGGGCTGAGCAACCAGATGGTCCACTTCCTTCATCAAATTCCCAAAGGAAAGCTCCTTATCTGTCTTTGAGGCATTTACCTCCTATTCAGACCTTCTTGCTACATGCAAATATTCACAGGCTTGAAGGTCTCTCTTATGCTTTAGATTTTTCTTTTAACTAAAGGTGCCCCAGTTATGTCAATGTACACATTGTTGTCCATAAACTGACAAGCTTGTTAAAGGATGCAGGCTTCTGGGCCCCATCCTGGGGATTTTGGAATTCTGATTCTATTAGTCTGTTTTCTTTTCTTTGTTAATGTTGTTTTAACATTTTCTGATGTGCACTCAGGTTTGGGACCCTTCACTTTTGGCTAAAATGTTCCAACTGCTTCCAACTCACACCAGGCCATTCCATGTTGTGCAGTCTATGGGCAAGTGTCTTCCTTCACACTCAGAGAAGAAGTGTACATTCTAGCTCACAAATTAGACCCATGCCAGCTCCAAAGCATTCCAAATCAGTATGCTGACGTGTTTGAAGGGGAAGCAGAAGTGACCGCTACTCAAAATTATGCATATACTTTTCTGTCTTCAAGGAGATCACAAATGAAAATAGAAAGGTCATAATTATATGACTAATCAGCAAAAGACTAAACCTTGCCATGAATGGGTAATGAGAGAGGGAAGACATGGACACGCAGGCGAACAAGGAGACACTGCTAACTCTGTCATGTGACCCTGACCATCATTTTGTTCTTTGCAGCTCAGTGGTTTGTCTCAAAATGAACCAAAGTTCATCTTGCCAACCATAAAAATAAGCCAGTTTACACATAATGGACACCAGATAAATCCTTTTTAAACTGAACTGAATTGAATCAAACCCGTAATCTAGTAAGTGGTAGTGAATCTACAAAAAACAAAACAAACAAAAACAAAACAAAAAATACACACATATAAAATAAAAACCAAAAACCAAAAACCTACAAACCGGTTGTGAGAGAAGAATTCATTTCAAAACCCCAAATTTGTTGGAATTTCATGAGATTCTGCATTCTGGAGGAGCAAAAGGAAAATTAAGGAGGAAGAGGGTATGAATCTGTTTCAAAGGACTTTTGTTCATTAAGTGCTAGAGAGGTAAGGGCAGCTCAGCAGAGGAGAGGACATTCAAGCAGGGTGATGAAGGGCCATGGACTGCTGAGAACATCTTCTGTTAGACTGTTTGAGGAAACTATTTGTAAAGCTACCTGAATTCACTCCAGATGGCCACAGTTGTGTGTCTACAGAAAGCAGTAAAAAGACATCAGTTTGTTCTTGAAGACGCCAAGCCTGTATTCCCCCATGAATGATGTAGGAAGCTGAGGGGTGCAGCTGGGACATGGCACTTCTATAAAAGCTTTAAGCTTTTGGAGATACTTTTTGGGTGACTATTTTATCAATTTTTCCAATGATGGTAGAAACTAGTACCATGATGCATTGGAGAGAAGTTGATTCCTGACATGCAAGGAGTGGCTTGGGGCACCAAACTTAAATGCCTCCAGGAGCCTGACTGAGAGAGCAACAGATTTCTAGAACGTGGCTGAAGGAGAGATCCTGGCAAAAAGCAACTAGGAAGAGTGCATCCTGGTCCCCAACTGACAGGGGGGCAAAAGTCACCTTAGTTGCAGAGGCTGATGAAAGAGGAGTGGGACAGTAGGCACCAGGAAATGCAGACCTAAGTTAAAGTTCCAAGAAAGAATCTTTGAGATAATGGGCTAAATAGAATCTTCACAATAATGGCCAAATTAAGGGCCAAAAAGCCCTAAGGATCAGGCAAAAGTTTTGGTTTTCTGTCTAATATTTAAGGGAGCAGTTCAGCTCATGCAATATACACACACACACACACACACACACACACACACACACGCACACCACGCATGCACACATACACGTGTGGGCAGTCACTCCATCCCAGCACTGAAGGCAAATTGGCTATGGGCCAAGGGAGCAAGCCCAGACCCTACTGCCTGTCTTGCATTCTGTACCCTGAAAAACCAGCTCCACACACAGACTGGAACTGTCTGGCTTCTGCAGGCTCTGTGTCCAAGAAACCCCACCGAGTTCCCTAATCCAGGAAGGTTACTGTTACATGCATAGCCAGCAAGGCACCTCACTCCCAAGGAATCACCTAATGAAAGCCTCATGTGCTGACTTATGCTCAGACACACTCAGGCTAAGTCTAGCTGGGTCTTGTGCTGAGGGTATGACCTCACTAGCAGGCAAAACAGGGACCCCTGAAAAAGAAGATGGTGTGTGGGCTGGATCTGCTCCTAATCACAGCCAGCTAGGATGGATGGAGGAGCGCCACCTCTCCTGCTGCTTCTAGGCACCAGGGATCAGGATCTGGGGGCCAGGAGGCACAGTCATCCTACAGCTAAGAATCCTAAGTTCTGGCCCAAACACTGCCTTTTTTTCCCTGACGTTATCCCCATAAAAATCTCTGCCATTCCACAAGTTTCACACCAAAGAGAAGCTTAATTAGGTAGGGCCAAATCTCTGTGGAAAATTCCCAGTTACAGAAGCTGGGAAGGAAGGACATAATTAGAACCTGACTTTTTTTTTTTAATAGAACAGCTCAAAAGACCCCATTAAAAGAAGGACACTGAAAAACAGTCAGTCAATTCATTCATATCCAGAACCCAGCACCCCAGAAATTGCACTTACAAGCATTATTTACAAAATCCTTAAAGGCATGTATTTTAGCCTCAGACTGGGCATCTTTCACGTAGCTCTTTACACACTCAGACATTTAATAAATCGTGTAGACAATTCCTTTTGCCTACACTGCTGCACTGTTTTCATCTGTTCTGTATTAAATCTGTTGTAGGCAACAAAACTTCGAAGAAGTTGCACTTCAAAAGCAAATAACAGTTTTTACCTGATGTGGTCACTGTGAAATAGCTAATGACTTAGGCTCTTGTTAAAAGAACTAATGCAAATTCTCTGCAAAATTTGCTTGTAAGTTCTGCCTTCCAGCATTGGGAGCTGAGTATGGTAAGTTGCAAATAAGCTGGTGAAATCTGAAGTCACTTAACTGCATCCCATGTGGAGTGTTTGCCTGAGTCTGGACAAACTTCTTGAATAACTATCACACACTATCTGGGGACTCCAAGGCCTCATGGAATCGTGGAAGATTTACAATAATGGGAAAATTCCCCATGAGCTGATGTCCAATGAGCAAATACACAATGAGTGAGGGTGGAGTTTGGTGGAGACCCTTCAGTCTCTGAGGAGTAACTTCCACAATATCGCCAGGTCTTTTTGTTATTAAATGTTGCTAATTCCATTTGCTTTTAGTCTAGAATCAAAGCATAAAACCTTCTTAGTTTTATAAACATAAGTATAGATTAAGATTTTTATTATATTAAAGAGGAAACTCTTTTTCTGAAAAATGCACCTCTAAAATGATGATGGGAATAAATGGAAAAGAGATTTTGTTATACAATATGTGCTTTGCCCCAGCTTTTTAGAAACACCTCTAAAAATCAAAGCAAGGTCAAATCAAACCTGCAGAGAAAGATAGGAAGATTCACAATCGATGAAAGCTGTGAGGACAAGGCTGGGTCTGCTCACCCAACTGAATATCCCTGATACAACATCTCTACCCTGAACCAGAAAAGAAATGTCTACAGCTACACTTGGTGGTTGGTGCTGGGGTTCATTCATCATATGGTCACCTTCATTGTCAATCTTCCAACAAGTTCCACAAAATAATAGGAGTCCATTCTTCCAATTAGCCACCCAGCCAAGCAAACATCTCTCTACAATGACCTTGGTCCAAATAGACTTCTGGCTCCCCTCTCTTTCTTTCACTTGGTCTATACTTCATGTCTTACCAAGAGTAAAAAATCAAAATAAGAAGGTTCCTTCTTCCTTCGTCCAAGCCAGGATCTAAATGTCAGGAGGGTCACAGACAGATTGGGATAGACTCAGGATTTTAGAGTAGGAAAGAACCTTAACGATTATGCAGTTGTTTTTCAGTATTTTTTTAAACACAGCAAAACTCTTTTCCCATGAGGTTGTATGTAGAAACATATTATGAAAAACAGCAGAAAAGAAACTGTTATATCCATACAATGGAACATGATTTGGCCATAAAAAGAGATAAAGCACTGACACGTGCTACAACATGGATGAACCTTGCAAAAGTTATGCTAAGTGAAAGAAGCCAGTCACAAAGGATCTCATCTTGCCTGATTCCATTTGTATCAAGTGTCCAGAACAGGCAGATCAATAAAGATTGAAAGTAGATCAATAGCTACTTAGGGTGGAGGTGGGGATCAAGTGATCAAAAAGTAATGGCTAAGAGGTGCAAGGCTTCTTTCTGGAGTGGTGAAAATGTTATAAAATTGATCGCGGCATCGGCTGCACAAATCTGTTGTGAATATACTAAAAGCCAACAAATTGTACAGGTTAAATGGGTCAATTTTATGGTGTGTGAACTCTCCCTCAATATAGCTGTTTTTAAAAACACACACACACACACAAAACCCCAAAAACAAGCAAACCAAGAAACTGTTCCTCACCCTCTAGTGGCCCCAGAACTACCTCTGCAGGCCCCTAAAGCTGATGGTATGTTGTTTGAAAAACCCTGATCTAGCCCATGTTTCTATTCCTGAAATGTTCACAAAGACAAGAACCCAAGTCCTTTGACTCCAAGCCCAAGTCCCTTTAAGCTGGAAGGCGGGGCTCATCTCAGGGTAGACACTGTTGGCCTAGGTCTCACCGTCCATGTCCAGGCGCTGCATGATGATGGCCAGCTCCACCTCACTTGGCATGTATCCCAGTGAGCGCATGGCCATTCCCAGCTCCTGCTTGGAGATGAAGCCATTCCCATCTCGGTCCAGAACCCGAAAGGCCTCTCGGATTTCTACAAGGAGAAAGCAAAGAAAGTACAATGGTCAATGGCTTGGTCTATTGCATTGACATTATTAGTGACTGCCTACTGAAAACTCCTAACTGCTTTTTAAAGAGTGATATGTCAAAACACGTTAATTCAATAAAAAAAAGTGGCCAAAAGAGGAAAATAAGAAAAGAAAGGAAGAAAAGAAAACAAAGGGGAGGAGAGAAAAGGGGAGCGAAGGCCAGGTAGGAGAAGGAAAAGAGCTTTGGGAAGAAGCAATAACTGTCCCTGAACATCCTAAAACACTGTAGTAGGCATACAATTTGACAATGGTCCCAACAAAGAATCATATGAACCAAAGACATTTCCTAAGCAATGATGAGGATTAGGTTTCATGTGTGAGAAGAGGGCTACCCATTAATTTTGGCCATTAGAAGGAAAAAAGAATGAGATTCGTGTACAGACTTACATGTCAATCCTGGCTGCTGCAGGAGCTGTGCAGAAAGCTTTTTCAACCTCATAGTATGATAGGAGTTAAGTATCCTGCTGTTTTTATTTCATTCCTCTAATTTACAGTTGTTTCATGGCTATAAACAACCTCAGATCGATCAGAGTGTCATAAAAGCCCAAAAGGCATCTTTAATCACATTCTCTGGAGCTGGCAGAGAATTTGACTCTTGCTATCAATAAGGCCATTTCACTCGGCAGGTTATCTCCCATCCTCGTACCCCAGCCAGACTTGATCTGCATTCCACCCAAGTCCCTTCCAACAGAGCCCTTGTGGCCTGTTAGTTCTAAATTGGCTGAGCATTTCCTAACACATCACATCCCTTTGAGGCATGACACGGTAAATGTGAGAGCAGAGTCTGAAGATGAGAGGTTCCTCAATCATATCTGAGCTGACCTGGTCAGTTTTAATTTGTCATCACTATATCAGGTGCGAATCCAGGTATGCCAGCTGCCAACATTCATCATGCCACTCAACAATAATTGGCTATCTGTACCTGAGGAGCACAGTTGGTAGTACTGTTGAGAAATAACACCCATGCACTGGGCACTGTGGTTCTCCTCCAGAGCCCTATAATTCAGTCAAGAAGGGAAGATCTGCACAGAAACTTGCAGGAACTCTTCAAACTAATAAGACATGTGGCCGTGACCCTTTTAGTTACTACTTCTCTAAATATCCAAACATGTTCCCATCAAATACTTTGAACTACACCCTTTCCCAAATAGGCGTTGCCCTTTCCTATTTGTATTAATATTAATTTCCTGTGACTGCTGTAACAAACCACCACAAACTTGCTGGGTCAAAATAATGGACACTTATTTCTTCACAGTCTGGAGGCCAGAAATCTGAAATCAGTATCACTGAAGTCAAGGCGTAGACAGGGACAGTAGTGGCTCTCTGGGAGAATCTGTTCTTGCTTCTTCCCACTTCCCAGTGGCTGCCACCATTCCTTGGCCTGTGGCCTCATCACTCCATTCTCTACCTCTGTGGTCACATTGCCTTCTCCTCTTCTGTCGGTGATCTTTCTCTGTCTTCCTCTTATAAGGACACTTATGTTTGCATTTAGGGACCACCCAGACAACACAGGATAATTTCTCCATCTCAAGATGTTTAACTCAACCACGTCTGCAAAAACCTTTTCCAAGGTAACATTTACAGGTTCCAGAGATTCTACTTTTGGGAGTTGTTTTTCACACTGTCCTATCCATTTCTTTCACCTGAAACACCCTGTCTTTCTATTTACCTGCCCAAATAAAATCAGTCCTTCAAGGCCAAGTCAGGGACTGTGGACCCACAAAGTGTCTTAGCTTACCGTAGCCAAAGTTATCTTCCATTCTGCCAAGCACTCAGTAGGTCATTCATTCCTTTCACATAACATCTAGCATGACCCATTTAGAAATAAGATGGCTTCTCCTCTGAGCTGTGAGCTTTTCATACACTTCATTCATCTTATGTTCCCACCCACATTAAGAAGGAGGCGTTGGACAGACAACTGTTCAATGGATGATGGGTCTGAATAAATAAGGATCACATAGTGGTACCAAATTCATTATTGATACTAATTCAGTACATGGAATGCTTTCTGTGAATAAATGTGGACTCCAGCAGAGAAAACACCAGCCTCTGAGTTAAGACCCTAGGCTCGTGGCCAGATGTATTAGCTAATTAAGTCTGCAGCCAAATCCTGAGGCCTCAGTTTGTTCATGTGTAAAATGAGCTGGTTAGCCATGAGAATCCCTAAGGTCCTTTTAGCCCTCCTTTCTGTGGATCTGTGAACATCATTAAAGTGTTTAAGAGAAGAACAGGAAGCCTCTGTTCTCTTTCATAACCTATTAATATGCTGTTCAAACACTTCTCTTTTTCCCATTGACAATATAGAAAAAAATTTAATGCAGTCCAAATTCTGAATCAAGGGGTTTGTCTGCATTTTCAGGCTTTCTCATCAATGAAACATGCCCAAGATTACCTAAGATAGCCATATGGTTTCCTACCAAGTGCCCAGTAGCCTGAAAAGAGCTTAGAGCAAATGCTGAGGTCACAGCACACAGTGTTCAAGGACACTGGGGCAGAGACCACAGCCTCACCTGACACCGAGGGCAGGAGGATGCAGAGACTGGGTTTCCCAAGGTGGGAGTCAGTCCACAAGAAAACCAGCCCATCTGAGACTTTCCCTGCAGCCTTAATTTCCCCATCTGAAAGGTAGGTTGGGTTGAATCTGTTTCCAGCTTCTATAGCAAGGTTTCACATGGGGCAGGCACATACCATGCCGCAGTAGAAAATGTCAGATAATGGCAGGGGCCCCACCTGGGGTCACAGAAGATGCCATGACATCATGTGGGCCAGCTGCAGGCTAAGCCCTGCCCTGCCCCGCATTCTCTGAACCACTCCTTTCCCAAGGTGTCATCCTCACTTCCCATCCCTCTGACTTAATCCTGCACTCTCTGGACTGTTGCTATCACCCTGAGAGGGTGACCCTTTTCAGTTGACAGGACCTGGCCTCATCCCTATGATACCCCTGCATGGCCTAGATAAGTGGTGTCCTAGGCTTCTCTGGGCCACATTGGAAGAATTGTCTTGAGCCACAGATAAAATACAATAACACTAACAATAGGTGATGAGCTAAAAAAAAAAAAAAAGGTCACAAGAAATCTCATAATGTTTTAAGAATTTGTGTTGGGCCACATTCAAAGCCAGCCTGGGCTGCAGGTTGGGCATACCTGCCCTAGATCTTATCAACAAATAAGCCTGTATCCTTACACTGGACATCCTGGAGGGACTTGCTTGGCAGTGTTTGAGAATTTGGCTTGGAAATGAGGGCCTTGGTATGTGTGCCTGCTGAACCCCACCCAGCTGCCTGGGTTACTCTCAGAGTTGCCTCACCCTAGGGTTATTGGATTTGGTAACGTAAACTGCAGGTGGGGATCACTCTAGCATTGCCCTTCTGTGAAGGGGTGCACTCCTTTGAGGCCTCAAACCTCAGGGTTTGCCCAATCTGCAATGTTTAACTAGGCCAGCCCTGCCCCAGCTCAGAACAGGATGGGTAGGCACATATCAACTGAAAATTCTGTTTTCTGTGGCCCCCAGGTAAGTGCTACAAAACCATCCTTTCCTGTGTGCACAGAATATCTGCTCCTGGCTCCAAGGATAAAGCTCACTAACTCCATTTTCTTTCAAAATAGCAGAGTCAAAAAAAAAACGGGGGGTGGGGGGCGGCGCGGGGACAAGACTAGAAAACCATAATGGGAGGCTCTGGAGAGTTAGGATAGGGAAAGCCCAGGCAAACGAGAAGCTTATTAGAAGGAAATGGGTCTTGCAGTCTGAGACATGTGATGTGTGTCTCATTTTATTTTTAAGAGCAGAACAGAGTGTGAGAAATATGCCCATAAACCAGCAGAGACAAGAGCAGTCCAGGTCGCTCTGCCTCTGGCTATGGGCAGCCTGCTCGTAGTATGAAGGGTCTCTGGACACTTTCCACATCCTTGGGAAGTAAGGGCCACAGATCAAGTTTTTAGGAACAACTAAGTAACGTGGTATGCTTTTCATTGGAATTTCTCCCCTCTCTGTGCTAACTTCCCATGTGCTTCAGAGTTATGTAAGTGTACTCTGCTTTTGGTCTTTAATTCCATTTCAATCTCATATAACACATGCACATCAGAAACAAACATGACAATTCTATCATCACCAAGATGCCTTAGTGGACCCCAGAAGGGGTGTCTGTGATGGTGACCAAAGCCTATCTGACAGTCATTGTACAGAGTATGAAAGGAAACATGATAAGACACATCTTCTAAGAAATAAAAAATATCCACTTTCCTCATATGGAATCTCCAGACCCAAAGTCTACATTCCCACAGGGATCTGCACTTCTCCTCCCTGGAGTAACTCTGATGTTCTGGAGACAAGCAAGGTCTGTGTTAGACATGGTCCTGTTCTAGAGCCCAAGAGATTTACTTCTCATTATGCCAGCAAATCTGTTTTTGTAAAGATAGCCACAATCACCACTGGTACCACCTGCATCATGACCCAGCACCCTCTTAGAACCAAGCTTTGAGTTCATAATGCCCCCCTAGGGACATAGCCAATTCAAACAATAACAACAGCAAGGGCACACCTACCAAACAGAACCAACTCATCAATCAGGGTCCCCAGCAGAGTGTACACCAGATGAAAACAAGACCCCAGCCACAGTAAATATTCATTGGTTAATGTTCTGACTTCGAAGACTCAGCTGAAATTCATAGTGCTAATTTGCAAACTCAGATTAGTAATGACTGACAACAACTTTTCTCATCTCAATCCCCATCACATGTGAAACCTGTTTATTCTCCACAGAAATATCTTCAGGAAGACTGTGGGCTTTAACCAAAAAAAGTAGAGCTCTATTAATGACCAAGATGAATTGTTGATATGTGTCATTGATAAACTGCAAAACTAGAGTTCTAGATGCAGTTATGCAAGGCTAGTGAGGTAATTATCAAATACCAACACAAATGCACCAGAAAACATAAGATATAAACTTGGAAGTCATTTTTCAAAAGAAATAATATGACAGGGGCTGAGCCAATGACAAGACACTTAGAAAAGTTTCTACCTACTCTATGAAAGACAACAAATGAATATATAGAGATGATTCATATAGCCCTCATTCAATGCTATTTACTTATGTGCCAGATGCTGTGCCAGAATAGATAGGTAGCAAAACAAACCAGATCCAGATATTCATAACAGAATGACAAGCAAAATATTACAAGTCTGAAAAAAATCCCATGGAAGTCCCTCAAGGGGATAAGAGACATGACAGAGAGACAACTCTGTGAAAGGGTCATCCTTGCATCTTTTGAATCTTAAGGCCATGCAGAGAAGGACAAGAAGGGAGAGAATGTGCCAAGATAGGCATGTCTAACGCACTGGCTGCATGGTGGGTTTGCAAACATCGAGAGCTTAGGGTAGAGAGGTGCACTAGAGCAAATTTACAAAGGACCATAGAGCCATCTGAGCTTTACTCTACAGGCCAGAGTTTGGTGGACAAATTGGGCTGACCACGTTTGTTTGTAATAAAGTTTTATTGGAACACAACCATGTTTGTTTGCATAATGTCTGTCTGTTGTCCACTGTCTACTGCTTTTGTACTATACAAACAAAACTGAGAAGTTATGGCAAAGACAGTTTGGTCCAAAAGCCTAAAATATTTACACTCTAGCTATTATAGTTAAAGTTTATGAACCCCACTGTAGGCCACAGGAAGCCTTCATTGGTTTTAAGTTTAAGGAAAAAATTAAAAAGTAAAAGGATCATGGGGACGAGTGGGTTAGGGAGGGGAGAAAGGGGAGGGGGTGGGAGAGGAGGGGGGGAAGCTAAATATAAGGTGATGGAGAGAGAAGTCACATTAGGTGGTGAACTTATTATACATCAAGTTGACAATGCACTGTAGAATTGTATGCCTGAAACCTATGTAATCCTTGCTAACTGGTGTCACCCCAATAAGTCTAACAATAAAAATGAATTAAAAAAAAAAGTAAAAGGATCAGATCGATTTTTAAACTGAGGGCTCTGGCATCAGGATGGCTAAGACTAGGATGACAAGAGATGAGAAGCAGGGCCCTCACATGGAGGCTGTCAAAAAGGAGGTGAGGAGCCTGGAGCTAATCAACATGGAGTTGATGGGAAGATCCAAGAGACTTTTCTGAGAAAGCGGTCAGTGCTCAGACTGGGCACAGGTGTCCAGGGTCTGAGAAGGAGGATCTTAGGGTTATGCTGGGGTTCCTGGTTTGTCTGATGGGGTGAGAAGTGAGGACATTAACTGAGAGAGAATTCAGGAAAATTTTCAGGGAGGGCAGAGGTGTGGCCCTCCAAGATACCCAGGAGGTCAGTCTGGTGAGCATTTGGAAATATGCAGCTAGCATTTGGAGAAAATAGAGATAGGATGACCATAACTGCATATAATACGCTAGTTTAGTTGCAGTGGGTTTTAACATGCATGGGTTCCAATTTAATTATCATCAATCATTCCACAGAAAACAATGCATTGGTTCCAGTAATTATGGAACACAGAGCTGAGAGCTCAAACAAGGGCTTTCAAGGAGGAGGGGTGTGCTGGGAGGAGGCAGGATGCAACGGGAGCTCAGAAGTGTCACCACATTTAATAATGCTGACACAGGACAGGCCATATGGATAAGGGCCTGCCTCTTCTTTTTCTTGGTACACTTTTAAAGGGTTAAAGAATCTTTACTCCTAGGTTATTTATGTGGTTTGAGGTGTGACTGTATCCATTTCAACAAGTTTATTGGGCTTTGCCTTGGTTCAGATTGTAATGAATGCTACAGCAGGACACCAAAGAGCCACATCAGAGGGAGTCCTAACCCTGGGGGGACTTCCTGTATATGTTTGTTTTAATCAACTCTTGTTTCACAAAGAATTTTAGGAGGCTTAAAGAAATTAAAACTTACCTGAGAAAAAAAGACGAATGCACGGGAGTTAGAGGGGAAAAGATGAAATAGGAAACTCTAGGGAAATATATTAGGAGGAGGTGAGACTTAAGAGAACCTAGAAAGAGGCTGAGAACTGGAGTCAATGCAACTGAGTGGGCTTCCAGCAGGGGCATGGCATCGGTGAGGGGAGAAAGGAGCTGCATTCAAGGTCTCCAGGCCCTTGGAAACACGGGCCTAGTTGGGAAGTGGCTGCAGAAGGACAAGGCTGGCAATAGCAACCATCCTTCCCTGAGAATATAACTGCATCTGTGACTAAGGTCTGTTATCTGGATTTGAGCAGGGCTCCTGTAAACTCCCAGCCCAACTCGCCATGAGTCACTGCTAACCTGGAAACAGGCAAGAGGCAGTGCTGAAAATGGTTCAAAGGCCCAGTGATCAAGGCTGATAGGTCAGTGATGTGATGCTCATACTGTGTGTCTCAGGTGTCCCCACACTCCTGACGTTTCATTACCTCATGGCCCAAATGACAACTTGAAATAAAAAATAAAGCCAACTCTGTCCCTAGCTAGTGTTTGGAAAGAAAAGCATTTCAGTAACTTATTGGACAGTGAAATTATACAGATAAAGATTCAGATTCCCAAGTCATGAAAAATAATTATTTTTTTCCTAAAATAGGGTGGCATGAGGCAGTCAGGAAGCTAGAGACATTTCTAAGGGTTCAGAAGCCAGAAAAGAGTTTATCTGTCTCTGAATTGAGTTTAGCATGCCAGGTCAGTAAAAGCTAATGGAAAAATTCCCCAACAGTAAAAGTAAGGCCAGGAGCACCCTGTGATGAACTGCATACTGCTGGCAGGACTGAAAGGAAAATCATTAAATTAGGTTGGAATATGTATAAGAGTGAGAATGGCTGGAGGGTCTCAACACAGTCATGGTGATGAGTGAAGAAACAGAAGGAAGGCATCCAGCAAGGGGGCAGCTGTCTTGAGGGGTTCTGAACCTGACCTCTGGGAGGAGGACAACCTCCTCAAAAGACCAGAGCTAAACCTGCACAGGAATGCTATCCTTTTACAGGTGACACATTAATGTATGTTTCTTCTGAAAAATGCCCTCAAAATGTATAAAGAAAAAAATCTATCCTTCATGGATCAGGAATAACCATTGTTAACATATTAGGGCATTTTATTCCAAACATTTTTACTTACAAATATTCTTAATTAAATTGAGGTCATTCACTCTCTCTATGGCTTTATATCATTCTTTTTATTTGACACATTGTCATTTCAATCTTCCATATTGTCTACTAGACCTTAACACATCATTTTTGCTCCATAATATAGCTATAGTCTAATTGATTTCAACACATTCCTATTGTGGGACATTCAGATCATTTCCAATTTTAAATAATGCTGCAATGGAAATCTTTGTACATAAATTTTCATGTATTTTGATGATCATTTCCTAAAGATGATATTCTAAGAATGAACCACTGGGTCAAAGGGCAGTTACATTTTAAAGACTCTTAATACGTATTACCAGGTTGCCCTCTCAGATCTTTTTCCACTCCAAACACTTCTGATACCAAGCATGTGAGTTTTTTCCCACACAAACTAATTTTCCAACTCTCTGGATACCAATTGAATACTCAACGATTCAATCTAGTTCATATACTAATTACTCAGAGTTAGTACAAACCCTATACGTTAAGTTCCACAAAACTGTACTCCCTTCAGATACCATCACTAGTCTAGGCCACCTGTACTTTTGACTGACCAGCTATAAAGACAGGTTCCTACAGCCTCTCTTCAGACTCAATAATTTGCTAGAACAACTCATAGCATTCCAGAAAGCTTTTTACTTTCATATGCTAGTGCATTATGAAGGAACACCCAAATGGAAGAAATGCATAGGGCTGGGTATGGGGGTGGGGGATGTGTGGAGCTTCCATGCCCTCTCTGGGCACACTTCCCTCTCAGCACCTCATTGTATTCACCAACCAAGAAGCTCTTCAAACCTTCTCACTGGGGGTTTTATGCAGGTCCCATTACTTAAGCATGACAGATTAAACTCTTGGCTATTGGTGAATGAAGTCAATCTTCAACCCCTGGAGACTGGGAGATGGGCCTAAAAGCTCCAACCCTCTAATCATTCCTTGGTCTTTCTGGCAACCAGCCCACATCCTAAGCTGTTATCTAAGGACCCCAGTCACCAGTCATCTAATTAACATACAAAAGGCACTCACCACTCTAGAGGTCCCAAGGGTTGTAGGAGCTCTGTGCCAAGAACAAGGAAAGATCAATATATATTTCCTATTATACCATGGTATCACACCCTCCAAAAAAGCAGTATCAGTTATCACCATCCTCTATATCACGTCATTTTTACTCACAGAAATTCAGCCTCCATGAGATGTGCCATTTATTCAGCTATCACTTAGGTATTAGTTCCTAAAGTTCAAGCCCCAAAAGATTGCAAAAGGAGCTTTCAGGAAAGGTAGACAATTCAGATTATGCCTGAAAAAGACCTGCAAGATAATCACAGGACCGCAAATGGACTCATATTCAGCACGGTGTATGTACAGGCTCAAAGGAAGTGCCTAGGAAATGCCCATGCAAGGCTGAGATGGAGTTGTTGCTTGGAGAGGGGAAAGGGGCTCCTCTGACAGAGCAGGAGGAGGGGTGACTGGGGAGAGACCCATTCTCCTGGCACCAGTTTGGGACTGCTTTCAAGGCAGAACCCTGGGTAATTTGTCCTAAGAGGAGATGGACCATCTCCCAGGGTTCAAGTGACTGGACAGCACCACAGAGACAAGCCTGGTGTTTCTTCACAAAAGGCACCATTTCTCAAAAAGCAATAAGAACCTTCTCAGGGAAAACAAGGCACATAGCCCATGGCAGAAAATAAGCATTATATCATTTGGTACATAAGGCAATAATAGACATATCTTCAAGCAGCAAATTGAGTGGAATTTATCTGTGAACAACATAGAAATAATAAATAAAATTAATTTTTCATTAAGTCACACTGTTCTTAACTATTGTTAATATCCTGAAATCACAGAATAATCAATGTCTGAGAAAAGAAAATCATTTTGTGGACTTAGCACTGAACTGGAGGCCAGAAGAACAAGATCCAAGTTCCAGAAATAAACCAGAGGCAAACTGAATGGAGGGAAGTAGAGGACCTCTCAGGCCTGCTCACATCCCATCCCCTTCCCATGGTCTAGGGAATCCTCTCAAGAAGTTCAGTTCCTCTTTGGATTATTCAACTCAATCCAACAAATACTTCTTGGGCACCTACTGCATGCAAGGCACCATTCTAGGGGGTGGGGACACCAAAGCCCAATAGAAAATGAGACATTGAGCTGGAAGAAGTGGGGGCACAGTGAGCCTGAGGAGGGAAGGGAGTATTGTGAGTAGCTTGGTGACTGCAACTCAGATTCTTCCTCTTGTCCTGGAAGAGAATTATTATTCTAGAAACCATGTCTTTGCCTGACCTCTGGAATCTCTTCTAGGCTAGAAATGGAAAAGAATTTTATAACAGAAGACCAACAACTAAATACAAGAAAATATGAGTGGTGCCTTTTGTTTTTGGTTTTTAATAAGGAAAAAGAGGATTTTTGAAGGCAATACAGCTTCATTTTTATTCTATCGGTCTACGCTCAGGGAGAAGACTCAGTACAGCCCAGTGCATAGGACTCAAAGAAGAGTCAGGAAGGCGCCTTGGGGTCCATGGTGAGCACACTCAGGCCCTCCTGCATGACCCACCACTCAGTAAGGGGGAATCTCTAGGAATCACAGCATCCAGCCCAGCGTCATATGCAGAAGAAGGCTAGACAGAGATAGTAAAAGAGCTTGTCATGGGTCCCTGCAGAGCAAAAGCCCTACGGGAAATATTACATTTAGTCATTAAAATTGATGCCTTATATCTATTCACCCCCTCACCAGGAAAAGCCAGGATAGCACACAGTCTTTTTATTTTAGCCCACAGTAAGAAATGCATTGCACATCATGACAGATGCATAATGTAGCTATACTGCAAGGTCAGACAATTAATTTCACCAACTCATCCTAAAACAAGTGCTACATACTTCATTGCTGAACATCACTATGGTCATCTTCAACGTATCCCGCTTGAGAATCTATACACTGATATCAGCGCCTAGTCCACCCTTCAAAGCAATTTTGGAACTCTTTTTCTGGAATGGCCATCAGAGCTGTCATCATGCCCAAAATTTGACAATTAAGTTCACGAACTTGCCACCGTGTACTTATATTGGCAGCACTGTACAAACACCCTTGCCAATGAACTAAACGCTGGCACCGGTGCACAGCTTCCCAAGGGGAGTACTTCAAAGGTGACCATAGTGATATTCAGCAATGAGGTATGGAGCACTTCTTCTAGGAGGAGTTTGCAAAATTAATTGTCCAACCTCATACACGTGGGAGGGTGTACATTAGGTTGAACCATATAAAATTGTTTTTGTATAAGTTTAAAAAATGGTCAATATTAGCAATTTTTTCCAGTTCCAACTACTATGCATCCAGGATCCATTATGTGCTTACTGTATACCAGGGACTGCTGCAAGCACTCTGTAAATTAGTTCATCCACTCTTCACGACAACCCACAAAGTAGTTCTGTCATTACCCTCACTCCAGATCATGCAGTTGTAGGTGTCAAGGCAGTGATTTGAACCCAGGACTCTCGCCCCAGAGTCTGTACTCCTAAATATCATACTCTACCTCTTCAAACACACGCTTCCTGAAGCAGTACACAGCCTTTTTATATGTGGCACACTGGTATTTTCTGGTTTATTTCTTTCCTTTCTTTTTTTCATGCACATTTCACTTGCCTAAATGGATCTCACTACACACAAAAGGTTCAGAACCAACAGCCCCACCCTGCCCAAATCTTGGCTTCCCCAGAGAGCCCTGTACCACACTGTTACTGTCTGGCACACACTCTTCTCCCTTTTTGGTTACCACTTTCCCAGCAGCCTGCAGAGCTGTCTTAGGACACCCCAGGCATCTCTCTGTCTCCCCTGAATCAATGCCCTCTCCATCACTGCTCCTCTAGTGAGATCATTTTGTTTCCTACCACTGCTCTGAGCAATTAGCTCCCAAGCACTGCCATCAAAGCAGCACCTGTTACCCACCTGCCTACCACCATCTACTTCATATCTTTCTTGAGTCCCAGAGGGATGTTACATTCTAGAAAGATAGAGAAAGGTTTTTGTTTTGGTAACCCTCACAGGCCTACCCATTTTAAGACCTGCTAAGTGCTAGATTTATTAATAGACCTTGCAGGTCTAAAACCTCCCAGCTTTACCTCTAGCTGAAAGCCACTGCCTGCCCCTGACCTTTGCACCCTCTGTAACAACCTCAGCCTCAGATCAGGGAGAAGGCAGAAGCCGACAGGCTCAGCCCACCATGTAGCAGTTTTATAGAATGACTCGAATGGAGCAAGAAGACAGTGATGGTCATACATGTTTAGCTTGACTTCTAATTCATCCATTTTTGCAACATCTTAAACCAAGGCAGCTCCAAGGCCTAAACAGGGCTCCAAAGGTTTCTAGCTGCCTGTAGCAAGCAGAAAACTTTACTTCGTAGTTCCCTGGTGGTGTAGAGGCTAAGGCTTCGGCACTGCCAATGCTACAGCCTGAGTTCGATTCCCAGCCAGGGAGCTACTCACATTAAAAAAAAAAAAAAGAAAGAAAGAAAGAAAGAAAAGAAAAGAAAACTTTACTTGGACAAACTCAGTCCATGGAAAAAAATTTTTTTGCTCATAAAGTCATCTTCAAATAATTTATGGCTCTGGGACTCAGGGCAAAATGACAAATGGTGGGAATTGGAAGAATTGGCTGTACTCCAGAAAAGAATTCCCCTTCTGTTGTGTAGTTTTTCCATTGTAACTCTTATCAAACCTGTCCTTACTTTTCACATATGCAAGGGCACATATACACATGGCCCAAGTCTTGTTTCTAATGGCCTTGCAAATAGAATCATCCCTGGAGTTGCTGTTTCTAGAAAGATGAGATTTAAGGCAATGTGAGCCTGGGACCCCCTGATAGCGGGTGCAAAGAAAAAGGCACAGGTTTGGACTGACTCAGGTGCTCAGGGGAAGCCTTCAGAGTGACTCTCTCCTTCAGCTCACCAAATTTTTGTATAGCCCTCCCATCTGCTCCCTGCCATATTGCTTCCTACTCCATTTTGCCTTCCTAATAATTGATAAAGGGCCTGGATATGAAAGAAATTGTTCTCCACTGCGGGCTGCATAAATATCCTATTATCAGTAGCAAGCAATTTATTTGCTTTAAAATTGCCAACTCTCTTATTTTGTTTTAACATGTTGGTTTTCTATCAAAATAGTCTGCACCTTTAAAAAGACTATTTTCAAAGCCTCACACTCTCTGCACCTTGAGAAATAAAACTGAAATCAACTGAGGCAGAATGATCTAATCCAAGTCCTCTAATATTAAAAGGGTTGCTCAGAAAAGTGGGCAAGTTGCTTTAGGAATTCTACCCAGAAACTTAATCCTAAATGAGTCATAAGGACACACACACACACACACACCACCTACACACACACACACACACACACACACACACACACACACACACATATATCATTTCAGATTTCTTCCAAAGTGAAGGCAATCTGGATGGGTGTTGAAGTGGGAGCTGAAGGGCTACACATGTTCATGTGAATTTTCAGAGCATAGAGGTGAACAGTGTGATAAAAGCCACATTTCAATCCATAGATAAAGGAAGGATTACTAAGTAATGGGGCTAAAATAATCAGTTGAGAACTTGGGAAATATTAAATTTACAGGTGTACATCACATAAATTCCCAAATCTACTTTTGAGAAATTAAAAAGCAGAAGAGATGAAAACAATAATAATTAGACAACAAAAGATCTTTCTAAAGAATTAAAGGCAGATTTATATACCAAATAAATAAATAAATAAATAAATAAATAAATAAATAAAGAGAGAGAGAAAGAAAGAAAGAAAGGAAGACAAACAACCTGGGGTTGGGGTTGAATACAAGGAGACATATGGCAGACAAAGAGATAATCTTTGATATGTAAAAGGTTTACTGAGTATACCAACAGCACAATGAAAAAGACCAAATAGAATTTCTCCAAAGGAAAAAATACAAGTAGCCAAATATCACATAAAATAGAATTCCATCTCATTATTAATTTTTTTTCAGTCATGGTATTTTTTATTATTCATTTTCTAGTGCAAATAAATGGAACCATAATACATCATGTTTTGTTCATCAGATTTACACTGTTGATAAACATTTGTTGGCATCTGCAATGTCACACATGTTCTAGGAGCTAAATGATGACAGTGAGCACAACAAAGATCTCTGACCCATGTGCTTGCATTCCATGGCGGGTAAGACAATAAACAATAGGCACTTTGGAAAGCAAATAACATGGTCTGTAGTAAAGTGTTAACAGCAAGGAAAAGAAAAGAGAGGAGTAGAGTAGACAGAATTGTAGAATTGTGGGCAAATGAGGAGCAGGTTACAAAGTAAATATTGATACAAAGGTTAGGTCAATTGAACTTCAGTGAAAAGCCATTTGAAGGTAAGTGTGGTAGCCATGGTCTATCTGGGGGAGGGTGTTTGAGAAGAGAATAGTCAGTGCTAAATCCCTACGTAGGCATATGCCTACTGTGCTGGAGAACAGCGAGTGCTTGGGATGGAGTGGAGTGAGTGAGAGGGGAAATAGGTGGAAATATATTAGAGAGAGATGAGTGGACAAGCAAATCATGTAGGGCCTGAATGCTATTATCAGTACTTGAAATTTTACTTTGAGTCTGATGGGAGGCATGGCAGGTTGCTGAGCAGAGGAGTGATGTGGCCTCACTTGTGTGTTAAAAGGATGCCTCTGTCCACAAAAGACATACGGATGGACAGTATGTACATAACAAGATGTTCAACTTCACCTGCACCAGGTAAATGCAAATCAAAACTAAAATAAGGCATCACCTCACATCTGTTAGAATGATTACTATAAAAAAGACAAGACACAAACATTGGAGAGGATGTGGAGTAAAGGCAACCCTTGTGCACTGTTGGTGGGAATATAAACTGGTACAGCCACTATGAAAACAGTATGGAGGTGCGTCAAAAAATTAAAAAAATAGAAGTGTCCTATGACCCAGCAATTCCACTTCTGAATATTTATCCAGAGAAAATGAAAACAGTAACTTGAAAAGATATCTGCACTCCCATGTTCCTTGCAGCATTATTCACAACAGCCCAGATACGGAAGCAACCTAGGTGTCCACTGATAGATGAATACATAAAGAAGATGTGGTACACAAATATACAGTAGAATATTCCTCAGCCATAAAAAAGAATGAAATTCTTACCATTGGGACAACATGGATGGACCTTGAGGACATTATGCTCAGTGAAATAAGTCAGACAGAGAAAGACAAACACCATGTGATTTTACTTATACATAGAATCTAAAAACAAACAAAAACAAAACTCATAGATACAGAAAACACATTGGTAATCGCCAGAGGCAGGGGGCAGAAAAACGGATGAAATGGGTGAAGGAAGTGTAATGGTACCAACTTCCAGTTATCAAATAAATAAATCATGGGGATGTAATGTACAGCATGGTAACTACAGTTAATAATACTGTATTTCATATTCAAAAGTTGCTAATAGAGGAGATCACAAGAGTGCTCATCACAAGAAAAAAATCTGTAAATACGTATGGTGATGGATGTTAACTAGACTTATTGTGGTGATCATTTCACAATATACACAAATAGCAAGTCAAGTTATAATGGAAACTAATATCATGTTGCATGTCAATTACACCTCCGTTTAAAAAAAAAGATTCCTCTGCCTCTGTTGATAATGGACGACAGAAAGGATAACATGAGAGCAGACAGAGACTGCTGCCGTGGTCCCAGTGAGAGAGGGTGATAGCAGTAGGGGAGGGCGAAATGGTCTCGTTCCAGATGGATTTGAAGGTAGAGCCTGCAGAATGTCCTGAAATATGGTGTACGGGGGTGAGAGAAGGAGGGGAGTCAGAACGCATCAAGGTTCCTGGCTGCAGCAACTGGAAGATGAGCAAGGCCTGTTTGATGATGATGTGCTCAGAATTGCCAAGGCCACAGAGTAAAAGTAACTCCACACACTGCTGCTGGGAGTGTAAATGGGCATACTCTATCTTCAGGGAAATCAAGCCATAAGTATCAAAAACCTTAAAAATATTGGCCTTGTTGGGACCCTAATTAGCAAGTCTTAAATGGTTATTTTTACATATAATCATAATAGGAAAATAAGTTGATTTAAGTTAGAGAGCTATATTGATGTGATTATGAATGAAATGATATGATTTCTGGACTTTGCTTTAAAATACTCCATGAAATGATACTGGGGGTAGGGATGATTAAAGAAATATAATCAATAAAATGTTAATAATCATTGAAACTCAGTGGTGGCGACTGAAGGGTTCATACTATCCTCTCTGTCTTTCAGTGTGTTTGACAATTTCCATAATAAAAATATTTTTAGATGTGCATAACTTAGGCCCAGCAATTCCATTTGTAGAAATTTATCTCAAAAAATAAGAGGTGTACACAAGGATTTTTTTACAAAGATACTTACCACAGCTTGATTTGTAATAATAAAAATGGAAAACTATAACAATAGGCGATTAGCTAAATAAATTGTAAGCTATACAGTTAAAAACAGTAGAAAGATCAGAGATTGGTCTGAATGTGTACTGAAATTTAGTACATGACAAGAATAATATTTCAAATAATGGAAAAAGATGGGTTCAATACTAAGTAGGTATCTGGAAAATATTATATTAAGAATGAAACTACTATATACTGTGCACTTTATATCAAAATAAATTCCAAAAGAATAAAACATTAAATAGATAAAATAAAATCATAGTTGTAAAAGGAAAACCATGAGAAAATTTTTTTATAATTTCAGAGTACATATGGCCATACTTAGGAGGGAACAAACACCAAAAGTCATAAAATAATTCTAAATAAAAGTTTAAAACTTTCTCATGGCAAAAATCACTGAAGTTAAGAAAGTAAAAATATTTTAAACTTTTATTACAAATAAGGAGCTAATTTCACTTCTATTTGAAAAGCTCCTATATATCAATAAGAAAAAAAAGCCAACAAACCAAAAGAAAAACATTCATA
The DNA here is from genome assembly GCA_004026885.1 of Lyroderma lyra. NCBI lineage: Eukaryota > Metazoa > Chordata > Mammalia > Chiroptera > Megadermatidae > Lyroderma > Lyroderma lyra. The sequence goes on along the minus strand of PVJL010003821.1, from coordinate 65,047 downwards.
GATGATGAGTACACAGTTCCCAGGATAAGGACTGAAATTAATAAACATATAATATAACATTCAACCCAACTCACAGTAAAAAAAATGCAAATTAAAATAGATAACATCTGTATAATACATCTCACCTGTGAGGCAGGTAAAGCTAAGAAGTTTGATAACATACTGTATGGGTAAATCTGTGAGGAAGCAGTCTACCCCCACCCTCCCTCTGCAAACTTTGGTGGTAGAAGCGTAAATTACTATTATCTCTTTGAAGTGGAATTTGGCAAGCTCTAGTATATCACAGAAGCCCTTAGCACAACAATGTCACGTCTAGAAATGGATGCTACTGGTACACGCAAACACAGGTGGAATGAAGCATAAACCAGGCTATGTGTTGCAGCCTTGTTGGTATACTTTTTTAAAAGGTCAGATTTAATTATATTAAGGAATTATTGTTAATTGTGTTAGGTGTGATATTGGTATTATTTTTTAAGTCATTCTTTGGTTCTATACTAAAATAGTTACAGGTGAAATGATATAATACCTGGGATTTACTTTAAAAGTAATAGAGGGAGGAGGAGGGCTCACAGAAGGGGTATAGATACAACAAATAGTCACAAGTTAAAGCTAAGTGATGAACCCATGTGTATTCATTATACATAAATTTTGTGTAATAAAACATTTAAAAGATCAGAATCAACTCAAATACCCATTAACAGAAAACTAGTTAAATAAATTATAATACAGCCAAACAGTGGGCAAGTATGCAGCTGCAAAAGGAATGAGTGTTCTTTATGTCCCAATGTAGAATGACATGTAAGATGCATAGTTAAATGAAAAAAGCAAGATACTACCATGGGTATAAAAAAAAAGAAAAAAGCACTATAACAACTTGCTTGTAAATGTAGGGAATTATCTCTTGATGAATATACAGGAAACAAGTAACCATGATTCTCCTGGGGAAAGGGACTGAGTGGGGGAGGAGGGGAAGGAATAGAGAGTAACTTTCCCTACATAGCCATCCCCCTTTTCTGTGGGGAATATATTCCAAGAGTCCCAATGGATGCCAAACCCTGTATATGCTATGATTTTTCTTATATACATATGCCTATGATAAAGTTTAATTTATAGAGTAGGCACAATAAGCGATTAACAATAACGAATAACAAAATAGAACTATTCTAACAATGTACTGAAATAGAAGTTATATGAACTTTTGTGTCTCTCTGCCAAAATGTCTTACTGAACTGTGCTCATCCTTCTTGTGATGATGTGAGATGATACAATGCCTACATGATGAGACGAGGTGAGGTGAATTACAGAGGCATCGTGATGTAGCGTTGGGCTACGATACGTGTTACTTGAACACAAACACTTCAATTCCATAGTCAATCTGATAACTAAGTGACTAATGGGCAGGGGGCACCTACAGCGTGGAGATGCTGAACAAAATGATAATTTATGTTTTGGGCAGGATGGAGTACAACAGTACTCAGAACAACACACAATTTAATATTTAGGTTTTTTGTGGCATTTCTATTTAATACTTTCAGACCACAGTTGAGCACAGGTAACTGAAACTGTGGGAAGTGAAACCATGGATAAGAGGATTAACATATACACTTCTCTACCTTTTGAAGTTTGTAGCACTAATGTATTATCTATTAAACAAATAAATAAAATGTATGATTATCAAAATACTAATATACACTAAATCATTAATAGTGGTTATTGCTAAAGGGTAGGGTTGTGGGTGATTATTGTTATTATTCCAATATTCTATAAGGAACATGTATCTCTTAAGTAATTTGGGGGCAGAGAGAAGGTTATGTTTGAAAGGGAAAAAAAAAAGCAGGAATTGACTTAATAAGAGATTGTCTCAACGGTCAAATGAAAGGCGATCCACAGACTCCCCTTTGCCTGACACTGCCCTCTTCTTTCCAGCACCTTCTAGCATTCCGAACACCGATAGGCCATCAGGAACCAGGCGAGGCTAAGGACGTAACCCTGGGCAAGATCTGGTCCTGCCCTAGATCACTCATGAAGGGGCAGTTGGGGAAGAGTGACAAACGCAAACAAGCAGTAACAGCAGTATGTGGCAAATGCTATTAATAACTTGGGAACACTGGGGGGGGGGGGTAGGTCATGAAAGGAAACTGTATTTTCAATAGGAAAATGCATAAGATCCTGAAAGACGGAGAGTAATTAGATTCAAGATTATACGGTGATGGCTCAGCTTAGTGTCAAGAATGAAATGGCTGACCCCATTTGTTAATTGGTCTCCCTTGGTGACTCAGCACGGAAACAGTCCCTAATCATTTGCACGGGCCCTCCAGTGCAGAACTGAGCTAAATTTACTTATCACTGCTTTTCATGCCTTTAAACTTTGACCATGTAGCAGAACAACTACCTTGCTCTATTCCCAGACTCCTGCTCTATTCTAAGAGACTTTAACATCCTTAACCGCTATTTCAACTCAAGAAACCCGTATGCAGCCAGATTCTGGTCTTTGTCCACACTCAACATTGCTCTGAAATCTTAAGCTCTAAAAATTCACTCTGCTACCACGATCTCATATTTTTCCAGCTGTCACTTTCACTAGCTGTTCTTTAAACTTCTGAGAAGACCTTTGCTCCTCAGCATTCCTCCAGGTCATCAGACCTCCACAGTCATTCCCATTCAACCCCACTGGACAAGTTAAGTGGACCCCAAATCCATTTGACTGCTCTCTTTCCAATTTCCATACTAGCTTCCTGCTAGGCCTCTTCTCTGCATCCCAAACAGCCAAACATCCACTTCTGTAGCCAATACAATCCTTTACCCATAGTTTTTATTTAAGATCTTCATGATTCTCCACAAACTCCCAATCCTACTTCCCAAATCCATCTGCAAACTCTCAGTGAATAATGTCTTCCAATTGCTCTTGAGGAAAAAAGAAAACAAAAGAAATAAAAAAGAGATTATCAATCTAGAAGAGTTTTAATTTTTCACCCTTTATCCCCTGTAAAATGACTTACTGCAAAATTCACTTTCATATCCTCTCTCACTTTAGACAAAAGAGCTATCTCATTTCATTTGTATCAAACACATGCAATGGGATTCTAAATTTTCTCAACTTAGTCCATCTCACATACCCTCAGCCATTTGCATTGCTGTAGTTATTGCCACCATGGAGACTCAAACCAGACTCCTACAGTGCAACTGTACCCCAAGGCCTGAGGCCACAACCTCTGCCAGTGTCTCTCGCTTTCCATAGTTTCTAAACTTAGATGAAACACCACACTGGATATCTGCCCTCCACCCAGTGACAGCCAAAAGGGCTAGATGACATATTCCAGAAGCCCAAGGTTATATTAACTTCCTAAAAATTTTGACCAATTAGAAAAAGAAGAAAGGAGAGAGGAAATAAATTCCCTCTCTATTCTTCTCTCCAATATATTGTCTCCAAACAGCATTTGCTGCAGCCTATCTGGAGATACCCTACGTAGCTGAGACCTTAGGAAACAGTGGTCAAACTAGCAATGCATCCCTTGGTGTTGCTTTCTATCCTCTCTCACTTCCTTCCCCTTCATTTTTGCTGCCCTGGGTTTGCAACTCCCCAAAGACATCAGCATTTAAGCACCCATTGCCTCAGACTCTGGTTTCCAGAGCTAACATGTCAAGCATATTATGAATGCCATTATTTCTTTCCTATCCAGAGACTTTCAATCGTAATTATTCTCTCACTTCCATAGCATAATATTTTGTAAGTGCAGAAAAGCCCAAGAATGACATAAATGAGCCCCCTGTAAATCCACAAACTGTATCAAATCTTTTTTTTTTAATTCATTTTTATTATTAGACTTATTGGGGTGACATCTGTTAGCAAGGATTACATAGGTTTCAGGCATATAATTCTACAGTGCATTGTCAACTTGATGTATAATAAGTTCACCACCTAATGTGACTTCTCTTTCCATCACCTTATATTTAGATCAAATCTTAACATTTTGCCACTTTGATTTAATTTTTTAGAAAAATTAAAATAATTAGACATCACGAATACAAATGGAATTCCTATATGTCTCTCCCTGATCCAATTTCTCTCACTCCTCAGGTATATTCACTATCTTTAATTTGGTATTTATCATTTCCATTCATGTTTTTAAAAGTTATTAGTTCTTATAAAATATCTCAACCATAAGAGTCTACAAAAGAGAGTAATATAATAAACATGTGTTTACTTAACTCAGCCTTATCAAGTCTATACAAGTCTTACCTAATGGTAAGACTATCATGATTTCAGCACTTACTGTTGCCTTGGACTTTCATCTTTATTCTGAATACATGTGCATTCATGAACACGAGGTCTGACATTTAAGTTCATAAACTTCCCATGGTGTGCTTATGTCGGCAGCACTGTACAAACAATTCAGTAAGGTTTCATAACCTTGGTATATCTGTGTCTCACAGCTCTCACACATGTCAATGTGTGGAGGTGTTCTTCTGTGTGGCCTTCATTACTGTTGTTGCTTGTTTTTGTGTACCGCAGCAAGAATGTCAGAGTTTGCATTAGAGCAATGAACAAACATGAAATTTCTTGTTTCACTTGGCAAGAGTGGAAGTGAAATCAGAGACATGTTAGTCCAAGTTTATGAGGATAATGCTGTTAAGAAAATGGTAGTATGCAAATGAATTAAATGTTTTTTCTGAGGGAAGAGAAAGCATCACTGATGAAGAGAGGTTAGGGTAGCCAGTAATGAGCAGAACTGATGAAAACATTGCAAAAATTCATCAAATTGTGTGTCAAAATTGTCAGCTGACTGTAAGAAGCATAGCAGACCAAGTAAACATTGATTGAGAAACAGTTAGGAAAATATTAACTGAAAATCTTGCCATGAGAAAGGGGTGTACAAAAATGGTCCCAAAGGGGCTCACTCATGAACAAAAGCAAAGGAGATTCGAAGTTTGCCAAGACCTTTTGGAGAGGTAAGATGATGTTTTGGGCTGTATTATCACTGGTGATGAAACATGGGTGTACCAATATGACCTTGAAACAAAGCATCTAAGTACACAATGGAAGTCTGCCAGTTCTCCACAACCAAAAATGTTCAGTCAGTCCAAATCAAGAGTTCAAAAAATGTTGCTAATTTTTTTTTATATAAGAGGAATTGTTCATTATAAATTTGTGCCAACTGGACAGTCAATCAAATTTACTATTTGGAAGTGCTGAAAAAGCTGCATGAAAAAGTTAGACAAAACAACCTGAACTTTTCACCAACTCATGGCTCTTGTGTCACAACAACCCACCAGCTCACACAGCATGGTCTGTGAGGGAGGTTTTAGCAATTAAACAAATAACTGTATTGGAACACCCTCCCTAATAACCTAATCTGACCCCCAATGACTTTTTCTTTACCCAAAGATAAAGGAAATGTTAAAAAGAAAACATTTTAATGACATTCAGGACATCAAGAGTAATACAACAGCAGCTCTGATGGCCATTCCAGAAAGAGTTCCAACATTGCTTTGAAGGGTGGACTAGGGGCTGGTGTTGGTACATAGCTTCCTAAGGGGCATACTAGGAAGATGACTGCAGTGATATTCAGCAATGAGGTATGAAGCACTTTTTCTAGGATGAGTTTGCAAACGTAATTGTCAGACCTTGTGTGTGTGTGTGTGTGTGTGTGTGTGTGTGTGTACATGTGCATGCATGTGTGCTGGTATATATATGGACATACACACACATATATACATCCTGATCCATATGAAGTTTGTTTTAACTACTCTGTAATAATCCATCTTCAGTTGATTGACATGAATATTGTTGGCAACATTTTTAATATGAAAGGAATCCCCACAATGAGTATTTTTGCATCCTGTGTACACAGTGTGTCTCTCTAACAGCTGCACAGCAAAATTACAAGTTGAGACCAGAAAAAATATATACCTAACTATGCTAGATAACTCCTGCCTTATGTGCCATTTCTGATAATATTCTGTGTCCCTGCAAAGGAAATGAGGGATCTCAGACATGAGAAGGGACTCTCCTAGACTACCTCAACCACTAGGAAAGATGAAGCATTAAGTATATTTGATGGACACTGCACAGTTATTAAAAATAATGCTGTAGACTCTTAATGACATGGAAAATGTCTGTAATTTATTGTAAAGTGGCAAAATAAATTTCTAATATTCTGTGTTGTGTGATCATCATTTTTAATATACCAAATGATCCCAGAACCAGCCTGAAGGGACTACTGGTAATACCAAAATAAATGATGAGAGGAAGAGATTGTGATCTATTGAACAAAATGAGAATTGATGATTCAATACTGAATTAGTTAATTAATTAATTAAAAGGCTTTTGCTTATAGCATGATGCCAATAAATGAAGAAGCAATGATGGACTTAGAAAAACTATCATTTGGTAACCACCATAATAATAATTGATTCAAGCAAGGTTCACGAGTAGATAAAAAAAAAACCAGAGGGTAAAAGTTTGATGAAGATTGGATATTTACATAGTTTCAAAGTATTTCCCCATAAAATACTTATTAATTATGAAAAGAGAAAGTTACTTTACAGTGAGAAGCCTGGCAGACTCTATTTTAATTCAGTAATCAAAGTTAGTATCACCAGTATCTGGACAAATCATCATTATGTGTCACCTAACCACATGCAATAAGAAGGATATATCATCAGCACTGCTGTGATATTTCTGCCAAAGCTGAATTAACTTAAATCTAACCATGAAGAAACAGCAGACAAACCCAACATCCATCACAAGGGACATGCTACAAAATAACTATAACCTTTAAAACTGTCCAGGTAGTGAAAGTAAAAAACAAAACAAAAGGAAAAAAACACCAAAACCTAAAGAACTTTTTGAGATTGAAGGAAATTAAAAAGACTTCACAGAAATGCTAAATATAACCCAGGATTGGATGATCTAGCTATAAAGAGCAGTATTGAGATAACTAGGGGCATGTGAACAGAGACTGTGGCTTAGGTGGTAGCATTGTATAATGTTTCATTATTCTGATGATGCTGTCGTGATCATGCAACAGAATGTAAAAAATATACACAGAATACTCAAGAGTAGTGGGAAATCATGTCTGCTGCTTACTCTATAAAGGTTTAGAAAAAACACTATAGATATTTAGAAAGAATAATAAAGCAAATATGGACAATGTTAACAATCAGGGAAGCTAAGTAAAGGCTTTAGAGGAGTTTGTTGTACTATTCTTGAAATTTTCCTCTATATTTGAAATTATTTAAAATAAAAGTAAAAACCAAAAATAATGCGATTTAAAGTTAATTATATGTGGTAGAATATTATGCACATCAAAAATCACATTTACTAAATAAAATGAGAAAAATCTATTTTCTTTAAAAATTATATAAGCAATATGATTTTTAACTATAAAAACATATACCCAGGGGGAGAAAAAGAGGAAGGAAATATAACAAAACATAAAGGTGAATTATCACAGAATGGTGATATTCCAGTTGACTGCAGACATTGGTGGTGGGTATCATACTTTCATTTACAAATGTATCCATATGTCTACATTTTTATAAGAACCAAATGCTATTTTAAATGTGAAACCAAAGCAATGAATGAACTGAAGCCTGGACAACTGCTCTCTCCATTCTGTGGTCCATTTTTCTGAGATCATCTGAAGTGTCAGAATGGAAATCTTTCACCAAACTTAAGATATCTCTTCTTAGGAGTATACCAGATTCCACTGGAAACTCTTTATTTCTCAACTCATATTAATGAATTCAGCCCTGAGGAGCAAACCAGTCCCAGACTCTTGCACAAACTGAGAACTGAGTGAGCTAACCTTCAAAGACAGAGCTTGCCATCCCATTCAGTAACATAAAAAGCAATTTATTTGGGGGGAGAAAAGTCATTTCAACATGAAAATTGGTTCACAACAATATGCCTAATGAAAACAGCATGTAAACAAACTGCTGGCAGGCCCATCTCTGCGACCCGCACCGGTGCCCTCCCTCTCTTACTCATTACCCTTTGTCTCGAGGGTGTCACTCCAGTGCAGTGGAAAATGAGTTTCTCTCAATGAAAAAACAAGCCGGGACATTTGTTTTAACTCTGGAGTAGTGAACCAAGACTGTTTACACCTTCTATGAAAAACAAAAAAGACTCCACAAAACATTTAGTCAGTCTGCTCTTTCTACCTGAACACATCTAAAGGATTCAATGTCATCATCTATACTTCAACCTCAAAATTCACCCTCAACCACTCCCTTTCTTGGTAACTATACTTCCATCATCCAAAGCTGTGGGCCTAAAACAGCACAGTTAACCATGGTGCACTCCAGCATCAAATCCCTCTGGTTCCCACTCACTCATTAATTCAGCAAGCACTTATGGCTCTTCTCTTCAATGCCAGGCCAGAGCCTACTGCCATGGGGCAAAGGTATGGTCACATCCCTCCTTTGCTGTGTCAGGTTCTTCCCAAAGTTGGCAATGCTCACCTTGTTTCCACATCTTGGCACCCTCATGCCAAGCAACATAGCAGGCAACAGCTTTTTGCTATGTTAAGAGCAGACTTTCTCTTTCAACACCATTGGCTGTTTTGCTACTCTAAATATCCTATCTACTGAACATACTCTACTGTAACCCTTGGCCCATATTGGCTTCTCATCATTGGCATCTTCCTGGTGGATTCTCAAATACTCATCTGTATTTGCTTGCTAAGTCTGGCTTAAACAACTTGTAAGTTTATTGGCTCACAGCTCTGGTGACCAGAAGTCTAAGGCCAAGATGTCAGCAGGGTTGGGTCCTTCCAAAGCCTATGAGAAAGAAACTACCTGCTGCCTCTCCCCTAACCTGGTGGTGTGCTGGCATCTTTGATGTTGCTTAGGTTGTAGGCCTCTGCATTCATTTTCACTTGGTATTCTCCCTATGTGCATGTCTTTGTCAAAATTTCCCCTCTGTAGCTGGACACCAGTTATATTGGCTTAGGGACCACCTAAATGAATTTATTTTAACTTGATTACCTCTGTAAAGACCCTATCTCCAAATAAGGTTACATTTTGAGATACTGAGGAATCAGGACACCAACAAATCTTTGGAGGGGACACAATTTGACTCATAACAAACCCACATATCACATTTGGGATTCTGCTATCAGCATTGCCTCACACATGCAGGTCCCCTGCCCAATGCCATCCCCATTCCCACTTCCTGTTCTCAGGCACATGTTTCAGACCTTTCAGAGAACATTCTAAGTGTGACTGAAAGACCAACCAGGCACACGGACCCACATGCCTGCCCAGCAGGTACACATTCTTTCCAAACCCAAAGCTGTGATGGGACTTAATCAGTCCCCCTAAAAGGAGCCCAATGTTTCCTATGAAGAAAAACAGGATGTTCTACTTAAGAAGTCACAGATGACTGTGATTTCAAGGCAGTCATCATCATATTTGCCACCTATTTCTGTAGATGTCTGATTTCCTTTGGGGATCCCATTGAGCCACAATCTTTATGAAGCTGGACCTTGGTCCAAGCAAGGTCCAATGGAGCAACAAATGGGAGACAACTTTCCAGAGACATTCCATCCATCCAATGTCTAATGACAGGGTTTGCGACGATCTATTTACCTGCCAAGAAACTCTCAGGAACCACAGGTTGCATTATTTCAGCAGCCCAGTCATAACGTCACCCCTGAGAAATCCATAGTTCCCAGAAGTGAAAATCTGAGGTGCTGCCAAAGCAAGTACAGGGTGCCCTGAAGGCAGCAGGAGGTCCCCAGGAAAACCCTGGTCCTCAGGATCCAACTGCTTGTCACCAGCCAAGGGAGAGGGACCAGTACAAGACTGGAGACTTTGCTAGTTTTTCTTAGAGTTCTGAAGGTGATGGAAGCTTTCCCCAGGCTATACACGAGTTCCCCTAGGCTGAGTATAAGCTGATTAAGGTCTTCCCCAGTTGGGGAAGGGTATCTGAGATCACTCTGTGGGGGAGAGGTATAGAAAGAATAAACAGCTCCAAACAAAGCATTGTTTGTCCCAAACTGTCCCTGGCCACTAAGAAAAATAAACCCAAATACGCAGCTATTTTCTCAGTGCCTGAAGCTATCTATATCCGTTCACAGCTTAGTATAAATCAAGACCCTCACCAAAGCAGGATAAAAACTCAGTGATTACAACAGGCTCCCCGGGTTTCCTTATAAATCAGTCTCAAACAGTGACTGTTAAGACTGACACTCAATGCTTGTAGATCTAAATTTTGTTCCAAAAAGTATGTTTAAGGATCTTCTAACATCTCTGAACTCCAGTGGTCCCACCTGCCAGTGTGACATTACTGCAGGGCCACCACATATACACGTGGGCTCCTCTACCAGAAAGCATGCCCACTGCTCTAGCAGGACAGGTCCTGTTTGCACTTTGCTCTGTGAGAGCCTCTGGAATTGGTGAGGGGGTAGCCAGATCTTGGTCAGGAATTATCTGCCTGCTGCACCAGATTTCCAGAAACTCCTCAGACAAGACACTCTCTTAGACTGGGGGAGGGGGTCTCTGCAGTCCCCCAGGCCTGTGGTTCTCATCATGGGACATCAACTCAGCAGCTTCTGCTGCTTTAGAGCATGCTGCACAGTGTCAATCTGGGAGCTGGCCCTGGCTAACCCAGGCTTTGGTGTCTAGAATCCACTTTCACAGTGTCTGGCTCTCCTGAAATGAGGCTTTCATGTTTTCCAGGTCACCTACACCACTAACAGTTTACATCCCAGCACAATGGAACAGACTTGACCAGAACCTTTTCATGAATTAGACACTAAGATGGAGATCACTAGGACTGGGTCCCGTGATGAGGTGCCCCCTGTACTGGTGTTGAAAACATCCTTTGAATAGTATAGCATTAGGCTAGCTCATAAAAGGCTGGGATATGAAGATATAAAATGGTTTTTGTTCCTAGAAAGATGAAGTCACAGAATAGGACCAGAAGAACTGCTTCCTTTACTAAGGAGGACAACAGGAGAAAACAATTAAAAAACCAAGAGGCCTACGAGCAAATGGCTGCCACGTTGTCCAATATCATGAGATATGCCTTGGCCACGCAGAACTTCACCCAAGAACTCCATTAGCTAACTGCCACCATTATCAGTACACATTTCTGACAACTGCCCCCGAAGGGTTACATTTGCCATTGGTGAAGCACTGCCCAAGCAAGCTCAGTGAAAAAGCCTCAAATACCCCAAAATTAGTCTGTGAAGCCCTGGATGACAGAAGCCTGAGGTACACTCACTTAGGGTCACCTTGAAGGCACTATTGTGCTGGCATCCAGACCACACACACACTGTTCTTATTTGCAAAGAGCACTGAGCTCTGGCGGTGTGTGGTGTTTTGCTGTGGATAACGCCCTCCTTCCTATGTGTGATGCGCACCCACGTTTTTGGCCCAAACTTTTAGGGAAAATAATCTTTCATTTTAATTTTTTAGTTCAAATTTTTATTTATATTTAGGTAACTTTTTGTATAATAAAGGAATTTTAGCATTTATTTTTAATATTATGGTAGAAGAAATTTTATGTAAGAAATAATTACAAAACAGAGGAACAAGGCACAAGAAATGTTATATATGAAATATTTTTTATATAAAAAAACCTGATTATCGTATTTCAGGGTATTATTTTGCATACAGATATCATTACTGATTTCTAGATTCACACTTTTAATGCATAAGCATAAGTAATTAAAAGCATTTATGTAGATACAGAATTAGTATGACCCATGGGTAATGTGCATCCTCATTTTTCCCTCTCAATTTGGACCAAAAAGTGCACATTACAGTAAATGGCTGGAGAAATCTTTGGCCCTTCTGCACATATATAAATGCAGAGGACCTGTTTCATTGACTGAATTGTATCCCCCCAAATTCATATGTTGAAGCCCTAAGCCCCAATGTGACCGTACTTTGAGATAGGGCCTTTACAAGCAATTAGGGTCAAATGAGGTCATAAGGTAGAGCCTTAATCTGACAGAACTGGAGTGCTTACAAAAAGAAGAGACACCAGAGCTTTCTCTTTCTGTCTCTCTCCCTCTCTCCTCTCCTCTCTCCTCCTCTCCTGCCCTCCCCTCACCTTACCTCTTCTTTCTCCTCTCTCTCTCTCTCTCTCTCTCTCTCTCTCTCTCTCTGTGTGTGTGTGTGTGTGTGTATGTGCATATGCACCCAGAGAGCACAGACCATGTAAGGACACATCAAGAGGGTAGTCATCTGCAAGTGAGGAAGAGAGCCCTCATCAGAAACCTGCACTGTGACATCTTGAACTTGGACATTCAGTCTCAAGAACTGTAAAAAAAATAATAAATGTCTGTCTTCAAGCCACCCAGTCTATTACAGCCACATGTTCGGTTCAAAAAATAACACAAACTTAGTGGCTTAAAGCAACATAAAATTTTTTCTTTTAGTTCTGGATGTCAGAGGTTTGAAATGAGTCTTACAGGGGTAAAAATCAAGGTGTTAGTCAGAATGGTTCCTTTGGCGGCTCCAGGGGAGAATCCTTGCCTGTTCTAGCTTCCAGAGGCTGCTCATAGCCCTTCTTCAACTTTCAAAGCTGGCTGTATAGCATCTTCTGTCTAAAAAAAAATGCCCCCCTCTTGTAAGGGCCCTTTTGATTACACTGCACCCACTCAGATAATCCAGGAGAATCTCTTACTCCTATCGCTTTGCCATGTAAGGTAACATATCCAGTTTCCAGGGTTAGGACATGCATATGGTGGGAGAGGGTCATTATTCATCCTAACATAGGCAACATCTGCCCCACAAGCATGTCTTAGGATTATCCAAGACACCAAAGCCCTGGAGAGCAGAAGCCTGTGATTCCGTCAGGACCCATCAATGGGTCCCTGTGTTTATGTGCAGGGCAGAGCATGGCTTTAACAAGCAAAGATAGATCATTTCCCAGGGAAACTAGGAGCAGGCAGACTACAGACAAAACACTGTGGATAGGACAGGACCAGCTACTCAAAGAGGACCCCTGTGCATAAGAGAAAGGGAAGAGCCCCCTTAATGCTTAGGTCAGGTTGCAGTAGGCACTCTTCAGCAGTATCAGGGGCAGTTGGCACCAGGACACAAAACTCTTGGCTAATACCCCACACTGATAGGCCTGGAGGTACCAGCTCTATAACTGGAAGCCAGCAGAGAGTCAATCTGCAGGAATAGGCCTTCCTTGGTCCATTTCACCACAGTGGCAACCTCCTGGAACAAGGTTTGGTGCAGCCCAAGCCAGGTATCCCAACACATTGGGACATGCCCACCATCATAAAGATACAAGTACCCTGCCTGGGCACTGTTCTCTCTCTGTCATAACTGCTTCACTCTGGGGGACTGACCTCTATTGGTGAAAGTCCCCTTGGTGGCAGAGGCTTTACCAATCCTCCTAAAGTGCCTGAGGATGCTGGAGCTAAACAGCATGATCCCATCTGGCATGCTGGCCCTATCCCTGACATCCAGGGCCTCAGAGCCTCTGAGATATGGACTTTAAATCACAAAGCATTTGATGAGCCCCCAAATCTGTGTAAGAGGCTGTGCAAGGCCATGAGAGGACACTAGGATTACCGAGAAACACTCCCTGCCAGAGAGGAGTGATTATCATGGATAAGATGAATATTCACAGAATGCTGATGGGAAGTATAATATAATGTCCTAATTTGTTAATAAACACTTAAGGAATAAACAAACAAATGAATTGAGCCTACCTGTTCCAATGGGAGACCTTAATTGATGATATGGGAATAAGTAGTCATAGCTAATTTGTTTGCTCACTTACCCCTTTGGTAAATATTGGTCAAAGCCATGCCAAGTACATATACTGCCCTCAACAAAGATACATAAAGATAAATTAGGCATGGCTGTGGTCTTCAAAAAGCTCCTGATTAGGAATAAACAAGTATATAAAAGCATCAATGGTGGGTGACAAAAATAGCAATATGTATAAAAATGTAATAGACACACAAAAAAGAAAGTATCTGGCTTTGGTGATGTCTAAATTTTCTATTATTCAATCAACCAGTCATTTAACAATGATTTCTGAAACACTAACAATACACCAGGGTGTCTGCTGGGAACTGGGCATACCATGATGACAGGACTGACACAATACCTGACCATGTAAAGGTTAAGTTTCATTCTACGAAATATTTGAATTGGTACCTCCATGAACACAAAAGTAGATTAGCAGGTTTGAGGGAATTAGGAAGAGATGAGGAGTAGCTGCTAATGGGTACAGGTATTTGGTGGGTGGAGGTGGCAGGAGTCATAAAAATGCTCTAAAATTGATTGTGCTAATGACTGCACAATGCTATGAATGTATTAGAAACAACTAAATTGTCCACTTTAAATAGATGAATGTATGGGATGTGAATTATATCTTAACAAAGCTGATTTTAAATAAATAATGGTAATAAGGAAACATAATTATTAAGTAAGTCACAATAGCATGTCATGACTTCTAAGATGGAGCACTCCAGGGTGCTACGGGAGGTACTTAGAGACTTCCAACAACACACAGTGAAAGAAAGGTCTGGAAGATTTCCCAAAAGAGGTGACTTTAAACTGAAATTAACTTCTGTAGAATGATTTAGACAAAGTAAGAAGTCAAAACAGTTTTAGGCAACCAGAAGGAAGCACATAGAGGGAAGAAAAACATGGCATATTTGAAAACTTGAAGAAAGTTCCAGAAAGCTGGCACAGAGTGGGGTGGGAAGGACTAAGAAGAGGTCAAAATATCAGACACAGATAATTTCCCAAAAGGCCTTCCCGCTTCCAGAAGACATGATTTCATCTCTGAGGGAAAGGAAGAACATTTGAAGGTTTTTTGTTTTTAGTGTTATGATATCTTTTTAATTAGAGTTGACATTCAATATTATTTTATATTAGTTTTATGTGCACAGCATAGTAGTTAGACATTTATATAATTTATGAAGTGATCCATCCCCCCCAACTAGTCTATACCCACCAGGCACTATACATAGTTATTTAAACCTTACTGACTTTACATCCTCATGAATACTTTGTGACTACCATTTTTTCATTGTAATTCCTTCCCCCTTTGCAACTAGCCCCCTAACCCTTCTCCCATCTGGCAACCATCAGTTTGTTTTCTGTATCTGTTTCTGTTCTGTTTGGTTTTTTATTTTCTTTAGATTCCATGTATAAGTGAAAAGATATAGTACAAGGATGGGCTGATAAATTTTGCCTCCACCTTAAATAGGAAATGAATGGGAAATGATATTTTAATGAAATAAAAAAGAACTATACCTACACTATTTGTTTTCAAAGCTGCATTATTATTTTTCTACAAAATCACCACACACGTCTACACACTTTCACCAATGCTGCACTACTTTTTGAAATCTGTCCTTAAATAAAAATCAGTGTTTTGATTTTGAAACCATTTCCTAACTGCAGACTTCACCTCTTCATTACAGATGACGTGCTGGCCCTTTAAGTGTTCTTTTACTTTTGTGAACAGATGGAAACCAATAAAAGCCAGGTCTGGGCTATACAGTGGATGTGGCAGCACTGAAAAGTCCAGACATTGAATTGGCATTTCTTGTTGCTGCACTTGTGTGAGGCAGGGTATTATTGTGTTGAAGAAGTGTTTCATTTCTTCTAATCCATTTGATTCTTCTTTCTAATGCAATAAGAGTTTCAACAGAACATTCAGAGTTTATTGTTGTTCCTCTTTCAGGAAAGTCTGCAAGAACAACACTTTTAGAATTCCAAAAGGCCTGAGTTTTTAATCTTTTCAGCTGAGGTCGCTCCTTGTGGTGGTATTCCATGGACTGCCTTTTGTTCTTGGGGTCATAATGATGAACCAAAGTTTCATAACCTGTTAAGTGATGAAAAGAAATCCTCACCTTCTTTTTCAAAAATTTCAAAAAACTGGAGAAATTGTTTCTGCCATTGAAAATTAAATAACAGCATGCTGTTTGAACCAAACATCTGAACACACTTCCATTTCAGTGTGCACTGGGTGAAAAAATGTAAGCATCTGTGTGTGCAAGTTCAAGAATGATGAAGGGAAGATACCATGTGACTTCACAGGACAAATTACACCCAGATATGTCTAATATAACAAAAATATTATAATAAAGGCAAAATTTATCAGCCTGCACTTGTATTTGTCTTTCTCTGTCTGACTTACTTCATTTAGCACAACATCCTCCAGGTCTATCCGTGTTGTTGCAAATAGTAATAGTTCATTATTTTTATGGCTGAGTAATTATTCATTGCATATACAGAGGATGCCAAAACAAACAAATATATACACATTTTAAGAAAGGAAAAACCTGTATTAAAATTGTAATAATATATACTGATAACAAAAGATGAATACAAGTCATATTTGACTTCTGCAATTACAAGAGGTGCTCAAAGTGGTTACCATCAGCATCCAGACTTCTGATTAGAGCAAACTACTGTTTGAGCAATGTTGATATTACTTAAAATGTGTATACATTTTTTGACACCTCTGGTATGTACCAATTCTTCTTTAACCAACTGTCTATTGATGGACACTTGGCTTGCTTTCATATCTTGGCTATTGTAAGTAATACTGCAAAGAACACAGGGATGCATGTATCTTTTCAAATTAGTATTTTGGAGTTCTTTTGATACATACCCAGAAGTACAATGGCTGAGTCATAAAGTAGTTCTATTTTTAATATTTTGAGGAACTTCTATATAATTTTTCATAGTGACTATACCAATCTCAATTTCACCAAAAATATACAAGGGTTTCTTTGCTCTACATCTTCACCAACACTTGTTATTTGTTGATTTATTGATAATAGTTATTCTAACAGGTATGCAGTGATATCTCACTGGAGTTTTAAATTTCATTTCTCTAAAGATTAGTGATGAGCATTTTTCCGTATGTCTATTGGTCATCTGTATGTCCTCTTTGAAGAAATGTCTGCTCAGGTGCTCCACCCATTTTTAAATTGGATTGTTTGTTTTTTTGTACTGAATTGTATGAGTTCTTTACAAATTTTAAATAATAACTCTTTATCACATGTATTACTGGTGAATATCTCCTCTAATTCAGTAGATTGTCTTTGCATTTTGTTGATGGTTTCTTTTGCTGTACAAAAGCTTTTTAGATTGATCTAGTCTGTTTGGTTTTTGTTTGTTTGTCTGTTTCCCTTGCCCAAGGGGATGCATTACAAAAAATATTACTAAGAGCGATGTTAGAGAGTTTACTGCTGATGTTTTCTCCTAGGAGTTTGTGGTTTTGGGTCTTATATTTTTAAGTCTTTAATCCATTTTGAGTTTATTCTTCTATATGCTGTAAGGTGATCTATTTTCATTGTTTGCATATATATCTGTTCAGTTTTCCCAACACTGTTTATTAAACAGACTGTTTTCACCCTACTGTACATAATTGATATTTTTGTCATTGACTAATTTACCATATAGGCATGGGTTTATTTCTGGCCTCTCTATTCTGTTCTGTTGATCCATGTGTTGGTTTTCACACCAATACCATGCTGTTTTGACTCCTTTAGCCTTACACTATACTTTGATATCTGTTAGCATAACACCTCAAACGTTCTTCTTTTTTCTAAAGTTTGCTGCTCGTGCTGCGCTCAGAACTTGCGCTGTGCTCCCAAATGCTGTCCTGAGTGGTGGCCATGAAAATGAATCACTGAAACATGGCAGGAAGTAAAACTTAGGAGAAGGGAGAAAAGCAGATTTCACAGCATTCATTCTCACCAACATGAACGGCATCAGCCTGCATCCCATCAGGCTCCCCCTTCTCCCACAGCTTCCCCAACAAACTGCAAAAAGTGGAGAGACCACTGACTGCCATGCTGCACCTCCAAACGCTGGTGTAGAGCAGAGATACAACTTAAACACCTCCCCTCTCCCCCAAAACTTGCCCCCCCGCAAGCATCATATAGTGTCAGCTCTACAGCAAGATAACACAAAAATAATAATCAAAGTAATAAAGTGATCTGCTAGGCTCCCCTAGAAATAAAGACTTCATGGTGAAGAAGAAGAACACAACAGACAATATGATTGCCTTAAGATTTAAAGATGCTCAGAAAGCAGATGAAAAATCTCCAGAAAAGGATCTTATAGATGTAGAAATTTATAAACTAACTGATACAGAATATAAAATAGCTTTTCTAAAGGTTCACAGAGAAATGGAAACATACTGGCAAAACACCATAGTGCAGATGAATGACCTCAGAAAGAAAATTCGTGGGAAAAAAGAAAAAGAGTTTAATGAATAAATCGAAACTGTAAAGAATGAGATGGAAATTCGAGAAATAGATAATACAATATAAGAAATGAGAATGAAATAACTGCCATAGAACACAGGGCCAACTGGATGGAG
The DNA here is from genome assembly GCA_004026885.1 of Lyroderma lyra. Lineage (NCBI taxonomy): Eukaryota > Metazoa > Chordata > Mammalia > Chiroptera > Megadermatidae > Lyroderma > Lyroderma lyra. Next base: position 46,713 of record PVJL010003821.1, on the reverse strand, counting down.
GAAACAATTAGTGATATTGAAGACTGGAACATGGAAACATCTCAGAAAGAAGACAGGGAATACAGAATCAAACAGATTGAAAGAACTCTAAAAGAACTATCTGACTCCATTAGACAAAACAACATCAGGATAATAGGATTAGAAAAAGGAGCAGAACACTCCATGGAGAACATACACAAACAAGTAGTAAACAAGAACTTTCCGAACCTATGGAAAAATCTGGAACCCCAAATTCAAAAAGAAAATAGGTCCGCTAAGACACCTGGACCTTAGCAGATCTTTTCCAAGACAAATTGTACTTTAGATGTGAAAAACCAAGGGCAAAGAGACAACTCTCAAGGCAGTTAGGGAAAAAAGAACTATAACCTTTAGAGGTAAAGCCATCAAGCTGGCATCAGACTTCTCAGCAGAAACTCTACAAGCCAGAAGAAAGTGGAATTAAATATTAAAAATATTAAAAGAGAGAAACTTCCAGCCAAAAATAAATTATCCAGAAAAATTACCCTTCAGATATGAAGGAAGAATACAGACCTTCCCAGACACACAGAAGCTGAAGGAATTTGTCTGTACAAAATCATCACTTCAAGAAATACTGAAGGAGCCTTTTCAACATGAAACAAAACATCAGAATAAATGAAATAAAATTGAGACAACAAAAGAGAAACAAAAATTAAAACATTAAATTAAAAAAGTGAAGTAATGGTCCCTGGAAATCCTCATATATCAATCATCATTCTAACTGTCAATGGACTGAACTAATCAATAAAAAGACACAGAGTAGCAGACTGGATTAAATAAACAAAACCCATCCATATGCTGTCTCCAAGGGACACACCTCAGCCATAGAACAAACAGAGACTCAGAGTGAAAGGATGGGAAACAATACTCCAAGCAAATGGTAACCAGAGAAAAGCAGAAGTTGACATACTGATATCTTATGAAACAAACTTCAGGTTAAAACAGATAGGAGACAAAAATGGACATTACATTGTGATAAAAGACACAATACAACAAAAAGAAGATTTGACATTAATTAATATATATGCTACCAACCAGGAAGCACCAAAATATACAAAGTAACTACTAATAGATCTGAAAGAAGAAACTGACAAAAGCACAATCATTGCAGAAGACCTAAACACCCCCGTAACAGCCATGGACAGATCATCCAAACAGAAAATAAATAAGAAAATATCAACTCTAAATGACACATTACAGCAATTGGACATAATTGACATTTACAGGACACTTCATCCAACAAAAAGAGATTATACCGTCTTTTCTAGTGCACATGGAACATTATCAAGGATAGACCATACACTGAGACACAAAAGCAACTTCAGCAAATTCAAGAAGATTGAAATCATACTAACTGTATTCTCAGAATACAAAGCTCTGAAATTGAAGGTGAATTGTAAATGGAAAGCAGAACAAAATCCTCATATACATGGAGATTAAACAACATCCTATTTTAAAAAGACTGGATCAAATAACAAATAAGAGAATAAAAATACATAGAAATTAATGACAATACAAATACAACATATCAAAATTATTAAAACACAGAGAAAGCAGTAATAAGAAGGAAATTTACATCATTAGAGAACTATCTTAAGAAACAAGAAAAATCACAAGTAAACATCCTAATATCCCATCTTAAAGAACTAGTAAAAGAAGAACACAAAACATCCAAAGTCAACAGAAGAAAAGAAACAATAAAAATTAAAGTAGAGCTAAATGAAATAAAGAACAGAAAGACAATAGGAAAAATTAATGTTACAAAGAGCTGGTTCTTTGAGAAACGCAACAAAATTGACAAACCCCTGGCTAGACTAACCAAAGAAAGAAAGGAAAGGATGCAAATATCCAAAATTAGTAATGAAAGGGAAAAATTACCACTGATACAACAGAAACACAAAGGATTATAAGAAAATATTATGAAGGGCATTATGCCACTAAATTTAACAACCTAGAAAAAGTGGACAAGTTCCCAGAAATCTATAGCTTATCTAGACTTAACCAAGAACTACTTAATCTAAATAGACCAATCAACAGGAAACAAAATGAAATGACTGTCTACAAACTCCCTAGAGGTAACATCCCAGAACCATACAGTTTCACCAGTGAATTTCACCAAGCATTTAAAGAGTCCTCCTCAGACTCTTGCAAATAATTGAAGATAAGGCAATACTTCCTGATTCATTCTTTGAGGTCAACATTGACCTAATACCTGGTAAAGAGAATACCAAAAAAGGAAACTATATACCAAATCTTTGATGCAGACAGAGGCAAGAATTCTAAACAAAATATTAGCAAAAAGAATACAACAATGCAGCAAAAAGATCATACATCATGTTTAAGTGGGATTCACTCCAGGAGAACAAGGATGGGTCAATATATGAAAATTAATCAATGTGATACACCACATAAATGAAATAAAAGATAAAGACCATATGGTCATATCAATTGATGCAGAAAAAGCATTTGACAAAATACAACATTTATCTACGATCCAAACACTGAATAAAATGGGTTTAGAAGGAAAGTACCTCAACATAATGAAGGCCATATATGACAAACCCCCAGCTAACATCATACTGAATGGGGAAAAGATGAAGCCTATTCCCCTAAAATCAGGAACAAGACACCACTGCTATTCAATATAGTACTGGTAGTTCTAGCCACGGCAATCAGGCAAGAGAAAGGAATAAAAGGTATCCAAATCAGGAGAAAAGAGGTCAAATTGTAACTATTTGCAGATTACATGATTCTTTATATAGAGAATTCTAAAGACTCCATCAGGAAACCATTAGAAACATTAAACGAATACAGTGAAGTTGTGGGATAGAAAATAAATGTACAAAAATCAACAGCATTCCTATATACCAATATTAAATCTTCAGAAAAAGATATGAGAGAGTAAATACCTTTTGCTATTGCAACAAAAAGAATAAAATACTTCAGAATTAACTTAACAAAGAATACAATGGACTTATACACAGAACACTATAAAACACTTTTCAAACAAACTGAAGGGGAGAAAACAAATGAAAAGATATTCCCCGTTCATGGATAGGAAGACTTAAATATTGCTAAAATGGACAAATTACTTAAAGCAATCTACAGGTTTAATGCAATTCCCATGAAAATTCCACAATCATACTTTCATGAAATAGATAAAAAAAAAATCATCAGATTTGTATGGAACCACAAAAGACTTCAAATTGCCAAAGCAATGCTACATAAAAAGAATAAGCCTAGTGGTATCAAGCTCCCCAATTTCAATTTATACTACAAAGCATCAATAATCAAAACAGCTTGGTATTGACAAAAAAAAAAAAACAAAAACAGAAACATAGACCAATGGAATAGAAGTGAACACCCAGAAATAAATCCACAAATTTATGAACAAATAATTTTTGATAAAGGAGCAAAAAATATGCAATGGGGAAAAGACAGCCTATTCAGAAGTTAGTGCTGGGAAAACAGAAAAAACACATGCAAAAGAATAAATCTGAACAGTTAACAATCACCATATACAAAAATTAACTCAAAATGAATTAAAGACCTTAATATAAGACCCTAAACAATAAACCATTGAGAAGAAAACATAGGTACTAAACTTATAGACCTAGGGTTCAAGAAAGACTTCATGAACCTGACCTTAAAGGCAAGGGAAGTAAAATAAAAAATAAGTGAATGGGACTATATCAAACTGAAAAGCTTTGGCATAGCAAAAGAAACTATCAACAAATCAAAATGTCAGCCAACTGAACGGGAGAAAATATCTGCAAACAACAAATCCAATGGGGTCTAATATCTAAAATATATAAAGAACTACTGAGACTCAACAACAAAAAAACAAACAACCCAATTAAAAAGTAGGCAGAGGAACTAAACAAACACTTCTCCCACAAAGAAATACAAATGACAAACAGATACATGAAAAAATGCTCATTCATATTGTTGTAAATGGCAATATTTCATGTTTTCTTATAGCTGAGTAATATTCCATTGTGTATATGTACCACAGCTTCTTTATCCAGTCATCTGTCGCAGGGCACTTTGGTTGTTTCCATGTTTTGGCCATTGCGAATAGCACTGCAATGAACATTGGGGTACATAAGCCCTCCTGGACTAAGGATTTCAAGTTTTTTTGGGTAGATCCCCAGAAGGTGGATTGCTGGGTCATATGGTAATTTTCTGAGGAACTTCCACACCATCTTCCATAGTGATTGTACCAGTTTACACTCCCACCAGCAGTGAGTGACACTTCCTTTTTCTCCACATCCTCTCCAGCACTTGTTATTCCTTGTCTTGTTGATAATAGCCATTCTAATAGGTGCAAGGTGGTATCTCATTGTGCTTTTGATTTCCATTTCCCTAATATCTAATGAGGATGAGCGTTTTTTCATGTCTGCTGGCCATTTGTATTTCTTTGTGAGAGAAGTTTCTGTTTAGTTCCTATGACCACTTTTTAATTCGGTTGTTTGTTTTGTTGTTGTTAAGTCGTATTAGTTCTTTATGTATTTTAGATATTAGACCCTTATCAGATGCATTGTTTGCAAATATTTTCTCCCTTCAGCTGGCTGTCTCTTTGTTGATGGTTTCTTTTGCTGTGCAGAAACTTTTTGGTTTGATACAGTCCTACACATTTATTTTCATTTTTACTTCCTTTGGCTTTGAGGTAAGGTTCATGAAGTGTTCCTGGAGCTGTAGGTGTATGAGTTTAGAACCTATGTTTTCTTCTATAGTTTATTGCTTTGGGTCTTATATGAAGGTCTTTAATCCATTTAGAGTTAATACTTATATATGGTCAGAGTTCACAGCCCAGATTCATTCCTTTTTTATTATTGTTAAACTTATTAGGGAGACATTTGTTAGCAAGAATTACATGGGTTCCAGGTGTACAATGCTAAAGTGCATTGTCAACTTGTTGTATAAGTTCACCATCTAGTGTGAGTTCTCTTTCCATCACCATATATTTAGCTCCCCCTCCTTACTCTCTCACCTACTCCCCATTCTCCCGTCCTCTCCCCACCTGTCCACAAATAAACATTAAACTATTGATTGTGTCCATGGGTTTTTTGTTTCTTCGTTCTTTTTCCCTTTGTTGCTTTCACTTTTATATTCCACACATGAGTGAAGTTACACAGTTATTGGGGGTTTTTTGTCTGATAGCCAACTAAATGGAAGAAAATATTTGCAAACAACAAATCAGATAAGGGTCTAATATCTAAAATATATAAAGAACTAATAAGACTTAACAATAACAACAACAAAAAACAACCCAATTAAAAAGTGGGAAGAAGAATTAAACAGACACTTCTCCCATGAAGAAATACAAATGGCCAGCAGACATATGAAAAAATGCTCATCCTCATTAGCTATCAGGGAAATACAAATCAAAACCACAATGAGATACCACCTCACACCTGTTAGAATGGCTATTATCAATAAGACAAGGAATAACAAGTGCTGGAGAGGATGTGGAGAAAAAGGAACTGTCACACACTGCTGTTGTGAGTGCAAACTGGTACAACCATTGTGGGAGATGGTGTGGAGTTTCCTCAAAATATTGGTAATTGGGAGTTCCCTGGTGGTGTAGTGGCTAAGGCTTCGGCAATGTCAGCACTGCAGCCTGGGTTCAATTCCCAGCCAGGGAACTACCCACATAAAAAATATATACATATTGAGAATGGAGTTACCATGTGACCCAGCAATCCCACTTCTGGGGATCTACCCACAAAATTCGAAAACCTTATTCTGCAAAGACTTATGTACCACAATGTTCATTGCAGTGCAGTTCACAGTGGCCAAAACATGGAAACAACCAAAGTGCCCTGTGACAGATGACTGGATAAAGAAGCTGTGATACATATACACAATGGAATATTACTCAGCTATAAGAAAAGATGAAATACTGCCATATACAACAAAATGGATGGACCTGAAGATCATCGTGCTATCAGATTCATTCTTTTGCATATGTTTCTCCAGAATTCCCAGCACCACCTACTAAAGAGGCTGACATTTCCCCATTGCATATTTTTTGCTCCTTTATCAAAAATTATTTCTCTATAAATTTGTTGATTTATTTCTGGTTTTTCAGATCTGTTCCATTGGTCTATGTTTCTGGTTTTCCGCCAATACCAAAGCTGTTTTGATTATTGATGCTTGGTAATAGAAATTGAAATCAGGGAGTGTAATACCACCAGTCTTATTCTTTTGATGTAGTATTGCTTTTGCAATTCAAGGTCTTTTATATTTCCATATAAATTAGATAATTCTTTTATCTATTTCGTGAAAGTATGATTGTGGGATTTTGATAGGATTTTCATTTTAAATTTGTAGATTGCTTTGGGCAAAATGGCCATTTTAACAATGTTAAGTCTTCCTGTCCATGAACAGAGAATATTTTTCCATTTCTCTGTGTCTGCTTCAATTTCTTTCAAAAGTGTCTTATAGTTTTCCATGTAGAAGTTTGTCACATTCTTTGCTAAGTTAATTCCCAGGTATTTCATTCTTTTTGTTGTGATAGCAAAAGGAATTGACTCCCTCATTTCTTTTTTTTTTTTTTTTTTTTCAGATTTGTTGTTTGTATGTAGGAATGCTGTTGATTTTTAAACATTAATTTTGCATCCTGCAACTTTACTGTATTCATTTATTATTTCTAAATGTTTCCTGGTGGAATCTTTGGAATTTTCTACATAAAGGATCATGTTATCTGCAAATAGTGACAATTCAACCTCCTTTCTATATATATGGATACCTTTTATTTCTTTCTCTTGCCCGATTGCTGTGGCTAGAACTTCCAATACTATATTGAATAGCAGTGGTGACAGGGGCATCCCTGTCGTCTTCCTAATTTGAGGAGACTAGGCTTCAGCTTTACCCCATTCAGCATGATGTTACCTAAGGGTTTGTCATATCTGGCCTTTGCCATGTTGAGATACTTTCCTTCTATACCTATTTTATTCAGTGTTTTGATCATAAATGGATGTTGTATTTTGTTGAATGCTTTTTCTGCATCAATTGATATGACCTTATGGTCTTTATCTTTTATTTTGTTTATGTAATGTATCACATTGATTTTCTGATGTTGAACCATCCTTGTGCTCCCGGGATGAATCCCATTTGATCATGATGGATGATCTTTTTGATGCATTGTTGTATTCTATTTGCTAATATTTTGTTTAGGATTTTTACATCTGTCTTCATCAGAAATATTGGTCTATATTTTTGTGGGTTTGTGAGTGTTTGTGTGTGTGTGTGTGTGTGTGTGTGTGTGTGTGTGTGTGTTGTCTTTACCAGGCTTTGGTATTAGAGTAATGTTGACCTCATATAATAAATTAGTATTGCCTCATCTTCAATTATTTGCAAGAGCTCAAAAGAATAGGTATTAATTCTTCTTCGAGTGCCTGGTAGAAGTCGTTGGTGAGACCATCTGGTGCAGGGCTTTTGCCTCTAGGGAGACTATGGATAGTCATTTCAATTTCTTTCCTATTAATTGGTCTATTTAGATTATCCAGTTCTTCTTGGTTCAGTCTAGGTAGGCTATAAGTTTCTAGAAACTTGTCCAATTCTTCTAGGTTGTTAAATTTAGTGGCATAAAGCCCTTCACAATATTTTTCTACAATACTTTGTATTTCTCTGGTATCAGTGGTATTTTCTCCCCTTTCTTTTCTGATTTTGGATATTTGCATCCTTTCCTATCATCCTTTGGTTAGTTTAGCCTGGGGTTTGTCAGTTTTGTTGACTTTCTCAAGGAACCAGCTCTTCATAATATTAATTTTTTCTATTGTCCTGTTCTCTAATTGGTTAAGCTCTTCTTTACTTTTTAATATTTCTTTTCTTCTGCTTACTTTAGGTTTTATCTCCTCTTCTTTTTCTACTTCTTTAAGATAGGATGTTAAGGTATTAACTTGTGATTTTCCCTGTTTCTTTACATAGGTCTGTAATGACATAAATTTTCCTCTTATTACTGCTTTTGCTGTGTCCCAATAATTTCAATATGTCATATTTTCATTGTCATCAGTTTTTATAAATTAATCTCTTCTTTTATTTTTTCTTTTGTCCAGTCATTTTTAAATAAGATGTTGTTTAATCTCCATGTATGTGTGGTTTTTTTGTTTTCCTTTTACAGTTGGTCTCCAAGTTCAATGCTTTGTGGTCTGAGAATACACTTGGTATGGCTTCAATCTTGAATTTGCTGAGGCTACTTTTATGTCCCAACATGTGGTCTATCCTTGAGAATGTTCCATGTGCACTAGAAAAGAAAGCATAGTCTCTTTTTGCTGGATCAAGTGTCCTGTAAATGTCAATTATGTCTAATTGCTGTAATGTGTCATTTAGAACTGATATTCCTTATTAATTTCTATTTGGAAGATCTGTCCATGGCATTAAATGGGTATTTAAGCCTCCCACAATTATTGTGGTTTTGTTGGTTTCTCCTTTCAGATCTGTTAGTAGTTGCTTTATATACTTTAGTGCTTCCTGGTTGGTAGAATACATATTAATTAGTGTCAAATCTTCTTTTTGTTGTATTGTGCCTTTTATCATTATGTAATGTTCATCTTTGTCTCTTGTTATCCTTTTTAATAGGAAGTTTATTTCATCAGTTATCAGTATGTCAACTCCTGCTTTTCTCTGGTTACCATTTGCTTGGAGTATTGTTTCCCATCCTTTCACTCTGAATCTGTGTTTGTTCTTATGGCTGAAATGTGTCTCTTGGAGATAGCATATGGATGGGTTTGGTTTTTTATCCAGTGTACTACTGTAAATTCAGGCCATTAACATTTAGAGTGATGATTGACATGTGAGGATTTCCTGCAGCCATTGCTTTTTTTGTTGTTGTTGTTGTGGCTGTTTTGTTTCATTTTTGTTTCTTTTTTGTTGCTTCAACTCTATTCCATTTGTCCTGGTGTTCTGTTTCAGGTCGAGGAGCCTCCTTAAGTATTTCTTGAAGGGCAGCCTCTTGTTGGTGAATTCCCTAAGCTTCTGTGTGTCTGAGGTCTTTATTCCTCCTTCATATCTGAAAGATAGTGTTGTTGAATAATTTATTCTTGGCTAGAAATTTCTCTCTTTTAAAGTTTTGAATATTTGATTCTACTCCCTCCTGGCTTGCAGAGTTTATGTGGAAAAGTCTAATGCCAGCCTGATGGGTTTACCTCTAAAGATTATAGATCTTTTGTCCCTGTCTGTCTTCAGAATTGTCTGTTTGTCTTTAGTTTTTGACATCCTTAGTACCATGTGTCTTGGAAAAGATCTGCCAGGGTTCAGTTATCTAGGGGACCTATTTTCTTCTTAAATTTGGGGTTACACATCTTTCCATAGATTCGGAAAGTTCTCATCTACTATTTGTTTGAGTATGTTCTCTGTAAAGTGCTCTGGTCCTTCTAATCCTATTATCCTTATGTTGTTTTGTATCATGGAGTCAGATATTTCCTCCAGAGTTCTTTCAATCCTTTTGGTTCTATATTTCCTATCTTCCTCTTTCTGAGATGTTTCCATGTTCTGACTTTCAATATCATTAATTCTTTCCTCCATCTGCTTGGCCCTGTTTCCTATGGCAGTTACTTTGTTTCTCTTTTATTTTATTGTATTATTTATCTCTCAAATTTCCATCTTGTTCTTCCTTATGTTTTGAATTCTTTTTTAAATTGTTCCTTTTCTTCATGGATTTCCTTTCTGAGGTTGTTCGTCTCAGCTATGGTGTTTTTCCATTATGTTTTCATTTCTCTCAGAACCTATAGAACAGTTACTTTAAAATTCTGTCACTTAGTTCAGAAATTTCTAGGTCTATGGGATCCTTTCCTGGAGATTTTTCATCTTCTTTCTGAGAAGCTTTAAATTCTAAGGTATTCATATTGTCTGCTGTGTTGTTCTTCTTTGGTATAAGGGCTTTATATTCAGCAAAGCCTAGGAGCTCTCTTTCTCTAATATTTTTGTGGTGTCTTGCTGTAGAGCAGATACTAGATGGCACTTGGGGGGCAAGTTTTAGGAGAGATGGGAGGTGTTTAAGTCTTATTTCTTGTCTCCAGCTATATTTTGAGTCGCAGCACATAGACCATTGGAGGCAGGACGCATAGATCCATGGTCCCTCCATTTTCTGCAGTTCCTTGGGGAGGCTGTAGGAGAGAAGAGAGGCCAACAAAATGCACACTGGGGCGGCTCCACCTTCTGTCCTTTGCTAGGGAAGCTGCAGGACATGAAGGAGGCTGATGGGATGCAGGCCAAAGCCTCTTTTGCTGGTTGTGGCAAATGCTGTCATATCCACTTCATTCTCTTTACAGCAGTTTACTCCAGATGTGTCCCAGTGATTCATCTCCATATCAGCTGCTTGGGCAGAGTATGCAAGCATGCATCGCATGAGGGCACTGGGAGACGCACAGCACAGGTATGGAGATGCAGGCCACACAAAAGTGTCATGTGATAGCACCAGATGTATGCATTCCATGGCTGAAACCCACAGACCCTGCGTGATCACTAGGTGCATGCTAAGACACTGGGCAAGGGCGCCGGGTGCACGCACTCTGTGGACTGGAACCCTGCAGGTCCCATGAGATTGCTGTGTGCATGCGAGCATGCTGGACTAGTACCCCAAGTGTACAAGCCTCACATGCGGAATCCACAGGCCCTTCCAGACTGCCAGGTGTGCATCCGTGCACTCATACGTGCACATCACAGGCTAGGTCCTGCGAGGATACCTAGCAAGGGAGCCAGGTGGGCACGCTCCATGGGCCAAAACCCACAAGATTGCCATGTGCACACAAGGGCCCTGGGCTAGTGATCTGGGTGCGTGAGTTCCACGTGCAGAATCTGCAGGCCCTATGAGATTTCCAGGTGTGCGCGAAGGCACTGGATATGTGCACCAGGGTCTCTCAGCTTCTCTTTTTGACAGTTTATTATTGGTGCATAAAAATGCAACAAAGTTCTGAATATTAATTTTTTATCCTGCTACTTTATTGAATTTATCATTTCTAATCTAATAGTATTTTGGTTGAATCTTTAGATTTCTCCGTCGATAATATCATATCATGTGCAAATAATGACATCTTTACTTCTTTTCCAACAGATGCTTTGTATTTCTTTTTCTTGTCTTATTGCTGTGGCTAAGGCTTCCAATACTATGTTGAAAAAAATTATGAAAGTAGACATGCTTGTCTTGTTTCTGAACTTAAAAAATCACTTTTAGCACATGCTAAGCTCTGGTTTTCTCATATATGGCCTTTCTTATGTTGAGGTATATTCTCTTTATCCCCAGTTTGCTGGGATTTTATAAAAAATGAATACTGCATTTTGTCAAATGCTTTTTTTGCATCTATTGTATAATTATATTATTTTTACCTTTCATTTTGTTTATGTGGTTTATCACATTAATTGATTTGCAGATATTGATCCGACCTTGCACCCCAAGAATAAATCCCACTTGATCATAGTATATGATCTTTTCAATGTATTGCTGAATTCAGTTTGCTAATATTTTTATTGAGGATTTTTGCATCTACATTCATTATGTATATTAGCATACAATGTATTTTTTTAATTTATTTTTCTAATTTTGGAATCAGGTTAATGGTTGCCTTGTAAAATGAGCTTAAGAGCTTACTCTCCTCTTGAATTTTTTGGAGTAGTGTAAGAATTGGAGTTAATTCTTCTTTGAATGTTTCATAAACTTCAACTGAGAAGTCATTCAGTGCAAAAACCTTTGCTTGTTGGAAGTTCTTTGGTTTTGTTTTTTTTGTCTGTTTGTTTGTTTGTTTGTTTTTTGGTTTTGCTCTATTTTGTTTCTAGAAATTGGTTTGTTCAGATTGTCTGTTTCATCTTGATTCAGTCTTGGAAGTTGGTATGTTTCAAGGAATTTATTCATTTCTTCCAATTGCCTAATTTGTTGGCATATAATTGTTTGTAATATTTTCTCATAATCTTATGTATTTCCATCATGTCAGTTGTCATGTTTCCTCTTACATTTCTGATTGTATTTATTTAGGTCCTCTCTCTTTTTTCTTTATGACTGTGCTTAAAGGGGTCAATCTTGCAAAATGTTCCATGTGAACTTAAAAAAGAATGTATATTCTACTGCCTTGGGATAAAATAGTCTAAAAATATCAGCTAAATCCTTCTGGACTAGTTAGTCATTTAATGTCAATGTTTTCTCATTGATTTTCTGTCTGGAAGATAAGTCCATTGGTGTCGATGGGTGTTAAAGTCCCCTACTATGACTGTCCATCTCTCCCTATGTGTTGGTCAATGTTTGCTTTATATATTTAGGTGCTCCTATGTTGGTTGGATAAATGTTTACAAGGGTTATATCCTTTTCTTGGATGAATCTCTTTATTACCATGTGATGTCCTTCCTTGTCTCTTATAGCCTTTGTTTTCAAGTCTATTTTGTCTGATATAAGTATTGCTACCCCAGCTTTTTATTTTTTTCCCATTCACATGAAATATTTTTTCCATCCGTTTACTTTCTGTCTGTGCACATCTTTCTATCTAAATGGGTCTCTCCTAGACAGCACAAATATGGCTCTTGTTTCCTTAGCTATTCAGCTACCCTGTTTTTTCATTGGAGCATTTAATTCACCTACATTTAAAGTGATTATTGATAGGTAGATAATCATTGCCATTTTATTATTCATATTTATGTTTCTTTTTTTTACCCCTTCTTCTTCAATAAGTACCTTGAATATTTCTTGTAATACTGGTTTGGCGGTGATGAACTCCTTTGCCTTTTTCTTGTCTGGGAAGTTCTTTATCTCTCCTTCAATTTTAAATGATAGCCTTGCTGGGTTGAGTAGTCTTGGTTGTAGGTCCTTACTTTTCATCACTGAATATTTCATGCCAATTCCTTCTGGCCTTCAGTTTCTGTTGAGAAAACAGCTGACAGTCTCATGGGATCTCCCATGTAAGTAACTAGCTGCTTTCCTCTTGTTGCTTTTAGGATTCTGTCTTTGTATTTAACTTTTGGCATTTTAATTATGGTATGTCTTGGTGTGGGTCTGTTCAGGTTCATCTTGTTTGGGACTGTCTGTGCTTCCTAAACTTGTATGTCTATTTCCTTTGTAAGGTTAGGAAAGTTTTCTGTCACTATTTCTTGAAATAGGCTTTTCATTCCTTGCTCTCTGTCTTCTCCTCCTAGTACCCATATAAGGCAAATGTTGGTATGCTTTGATATTGTCATTGAAATTCCTTAAATTATCCTCATTTTTTGGATTCTTTTCTCTTTTTGCTGTTCTGTGTGTATTCTGCTACCTTAGGTTCTAAATCACTAATTCAATTCTCTGCTTCATCTAATTTACTGCTGATTCCCTCTAACATATTCTTTATTTCAGTTTTGTATTCTTCATTTCACACTGGTTCTTTTTTATGCTTTCTATCTCAATTTTTAAGTTTCCTATCTCTTCATTGAAGTTCTCCCTAAGATCATTGAGCATCCTTATAAACAGTGTTTTCAACTCTGCATCTAGTAGATTACTTGTCTTCATTATGTTTAGTTATTTTTCTGGAACTTTGTTCTATTTCTTCATTCTTTGGGATATGTGTCTATGTCTCTCCATTTTGGCTGTCTCCCTGTGTTTCTATATCTTATGTAGAGCTTCCATGTCTCTTAGTCTTAGTAGAGTGTCTTTATGTAGTAGGTGCCCTGTGGGGCCTGTGGTACAGTCTCCCTGGTCACCTATACCAGATGTTCCACGTATTTCCCAGTGTGGATTGTGTGTGTCCTCCTGTTTAGTTGAGCCTTGATTGCTGTAGGCACATTGGTGCATGGGACTGAACCTCAGGCTGACTGCCTATGAGGATTGGCCACATCCACAGCATATGAGCTGCTGTGCAGGGGCTGACCCCAGGTAGCAGCATTCATCAGTGGGCTCTGATGCCTGCTGAGACCACTCTTTTGGTATGATACTTGCGGATCTAGGCAGGTGGTGCTCTGTGGTCTAAAGCTCGCCTCCAGGTGTATTAGTTCTGGGGCCTCTTGGTAGGGGCTCCCATGCAGGCCAAGGTCAGGCACAGCCTATTATTGACCTAAAACTACCTGGTAGAAGCTACAAAGTGGTCTGCAATTGATGGTTGCCTGTGCACAGCCTGAGGGCAAATGGCAGATCCATGCTGTGAACTGAGGCAGGATACCATTACTACCAGACCTGGGGCAGCTCAGCAAAAGGTTCAGGGCATCCCAAGGTTTCTGCCACCGGCCAGCTGCCCATAAGGTTCAACTTCTGAAAGAGCTTTGGGCAGTACATGAATTGGAGGCAGGATCTCAGGGAGTCACCAGGATGGGGTGAATTACATTTACCAGGTAAATGCAAATTAAGGTCTCAACCCTGGTGCCATTCAGTAAATGTCTCAGAGCAAACCAAGGCCAGGGTTGCTGCTGACTTGGGGCCTGCAAACCCTCCTGTGTTATCCAGAAAGGACTGCATGTATGGGCTGGACTGGCAGGTTGCATGTCACCAACAATGCCTCTCATGGTACACAAGCCAAGGTGGGTTGCTTGCTACTGAAAGAGCCTCCTGTGCTGCATGGAACTGAGCTGGCTGCTCACCACTGAAAGTGCCTGCAGTGGTATGTGAGTTGGGTGGTGCAGGGTTCCTGAAAGTCATTAGGGTGGAATGAGCAGATTTACCAGGTTAATGCAGATTCAGATTTGGCCATGTGAAGGGAATGTTCAATACATAAAAGATGGACCCACCCATATGATGCAGGGGAAGAGGGCTCAACACAGGGACAATCTTGGCTGTCCCTTCAGCATTCACGCTGAAACCACTCAACTTAGTCTCTCCCTGTATGGCTCTAGCATATTCCTAAGCTATTTTCTTTTTTTTCTTTTTTTTTTTTTTCCTAAGCTATTTTCCATCCACCAAATCGCATGGTGAATGCCTAGGAGCGAGAAAATCTGTGTGCATGGAACCTTTAAGAGTGTGCCTGGGTATCTAGCAGCCTTCCTTTTCACCCAGATGGATGAACTCCCCATTGTTTTTCAGAGAGATGTTGTGGGTCTCCTCTTCCACCACGGTGCCTCAGGTTGGGAATCTAGTATGGGGCTGGACCCCTTCATCCTCTGGGGAGACTTCCACAGCCAAAATATCCTTCCTGAGTCTCAACCATCACAGGGAGGTTTAGGAGCAGCCCATTTCATGTCTCTGTCCCTCCCACCAGTCTCAACATGGCTTCTTCATGATATTCTTAGTTATAGAACTTCTGTTCAGCTAGATTTCAGATGGTTCTCCAGGTTAACTGTTCTATGATTTTGTAGTAATTTTAATGTGGTTATGGGAGAAGGTAGGCACAGTATTTACCTACTTTGCCATCTTAACAGGGCTTCCTATAATTTGAAGGTTTTTAAGTGGGTATGGACAGAATCAGGTTTGTATTTCATTCATTCAGCCAGCTGACAAATATTTAATGAGTACCTTTAATGTGCAAGGCTCTGTTATAGGGTACAAAGTTGCGAAGAGAACAAACATTATGTAGTTATGTAATTATGAGACATATTGACAATAAACAAGTAAGCAAATAAACTAAACAGATAATTACACACTTGGAAAGACTCCTCTGCAGTGTAGGGAGAATGGATTGATGGAGGGTAAGACTAGAAACAGGAAGAAAATAGGAGGCTCTGGCCATAAGTCCAGGCAGGAGATGAGTGTGCATGTGGCAGACTCTATTGAATGCCTCTCCAAAATAGCATTCCCTTGCTCTGCACCTTTCATCCCAACCTTCCTATAGCCAGCAGAACCTGCCTTCCACTGTACCAGCTGAACATGCTAGAAATTCATTTTTCCAGCCTTCTTTAGCTAGAGCATGGACAAGTGACCCAATCATTACCAATGGGAACTGAAAGCAAAACTACAGAGGCATATCTTAGGAAGGTATTTCTTGCTCATAAAAAAGTGACAAACAGAAAAATATGTCCCTCTTCTTTGCTTGATTTAATTGTGTCTACAAGAGATGCCAAGAACTGTCACAGCCATCTTGCCACCCCAAGTGGGTAGCATCACTGACACATTAACAGTAATGAAATGGAAAGTTTGAAAGCACCTGAGTCTTGATGACATTTATTACTCATTAAATTAGCCTTGGAAGTATCCTAACTCTTACTTCTTGCTATGTGAGATTTTAGAAGAAACAAACACAGGGCCTCTTATAGATTAAGCTACTTTTGGGTTATTCTATTTATTGCAACCAAAATAAGCTTCAGTGACTTTATGTGCAATGTTGACCATGAATTTTAAAGAAGTATGTAGGTGCAAGAAATATTTAGAAGAAAGAAACAACAGAGCTCAGTGGTTAATTGTCAGTGGAGAAACAAATGTCTCTGAATTTTTTTACTTCAAGAGCTCATCAAATGAACTGTTATTCACTGTGTCAGGGAACATAGAAAGAGGAGCAGATGTGGACAATTTGGAGATTTCTTTGAAATGTCCATGTGAAGGCTGGGTGGGAATAAACAGAAAGACATGGGCCGGTCTGGGTAACCAACCCAAACAAACCCAACTGGCATTCCCCGATCTTGTCAATCCATACTATAAATTATACAATAACAACAGAACACAAAAACATGGTTCTTCTATTGAGCAACTGATGAGCCACCATCAAATTATCAGCTCCCCCCGAGTGCTCATGATGAATACAGGAAAGATGGGGCACCAGTGAAATCACCAGCATTTAAAGAGCACTTTATTTTTACACTGTGCTATAATTAGCCTCTAATGCTTAGTTGTTGCCCAATATGGACATTTTGAATCCATTCCAATGCTAATAAATAATAGAGTAAATCCATAAACCCAAAGCACTGCTATAATAAGGAGATACATCTCACTTCCCTATAGCCTGAGATCCTAAGGCTTGGGAGGGACATGATGCTGACAGTAAGTCCCTGAGTGGAGAAAGAAAGCAGCATTTCCACTAGGGCAGTACCAAAGCAGGGCTGACTCTGCACCCTTTCCTTCATCATCCTTCCATATCCCTTCACTGCAGAACTATAGGATATTCCTTTTCCAAGTTTCCACTCTATGAGGGGTAACCATGAAACCAGTCATGGTCAATGAAACTTCAGCAGATGTTGGCAGGAAGCTTTGGCAATAGCTTTTGCTTTTCTGACAAAGAGGACAATGGCCACTTTCCACTTTCCGTCTCCCTGTTCTCTTCAGTGACAGGTCATCATGCCTGAAGCTTCAACAGTTCATTTTGTGACCTTAAGGAGACAAGCAATAAATGGATGAATGATGAATGAATGAATGAAAAGGAAAGGAAGGGAAAGGAAAGGAAAGGATGACATAAGAGGGTAGTGCAGAAGTATGTAGAGAGGCCTGAATGGAATTGTGGATCAATAGAACACAAGTTAGTGACCTCTGCCTCTAGATTTTTCCATATAAGAAAAAACTGCATCCTATTTGCTTAGGATGCTGGTTTTGGTTACTTACAACTAAAAATATCTTCAATTATCTAGAATTTAGTACTTAAAATGCTAGCTACATATACCAGACCCTAAAATGTGGAATTGACAAAATGAAGAGGTACTTTGCTAGTGAAAGAACACTTCACTATTTTGGGTTAAAAAGCTCATAATATTTGTAATGTGGTACAAATCTAGGAGTTGAACCTGTATGGACAATATATCAGTCAACACAGTTTCAGCTCCTAGACTTTGTGTGCATATATATTATATATAATATAATGCATAGTATATAACAAAGGTTGCCAAAAAATGTTTACACATTTTGAGATGTTATCTACGTATTACTTTTTGAAGTTGATTTGAATTACAATAGCAATGTGTAGTATGACATTCACTCAAAAGATGGAGTTAATCAAATGAATGCTAGCATCATCATGCAACAGACAGGACAGTCAAAGAAAATGGCATAAGACCATTTGCCAGGACAATGGATAGGACAAAGAGATGCTGTTGAGTTTCCTTTATGTTCTCCTGAATTAACACACTCTGACTTTTACTTATGGGGGACCTTAAAGGATGTGATGTACTGGAGAAAACTGGCTACAAAGTATCCATGGTACTTTAGGAAGAAACTGAAATGGTGTGTACAATAATACAAGTGGACACTTTGATTAATGTTGCTCAAGTAGTAGTTCACTGTAATCAGAAGTGCCTAGTCACTTGGGGTAACCACTCTGAGCACCTCTTGTAATTGCAGAAATCAAATGTGACTCACATTTATCTTTTGTTATGAGTATATATTGAGTATTACAATTTTAATACAGTTTTTTCCTTTCTTAAAATGTGTATATGTTCTTTGGCACACTCTATAGTATATTGTATGTAATTATATGATATTATTACACATAGTATATAATTATATCCATATGCTGTATTATATACAATGTGTAATATATTATATATTACATATAGTATCACATAGCATAGTGTTATAGCATATTATATGAAATATATTATATAATATAGATATTATAGTATATTATATATAGCATGATCTACAGTATATAGTATAGCATTACAATATTATATATACACACCATATAATATGTAAGGGCTGTCTAGAAAGTATCCAGCCATGTAATATGAAAAAGAGAGGCATTTGTAGCTGAATTTTTTTCAGACTGCCCTCATATATGGTAGCATTAATACTATATGTTATGCTATATATGATAGATATTATACATACTATATACAGTATTATAATAGTATTGTACTATTATATTCTTGCAAAATAGTATTATAAATTGCATATTATATATAGTATTATAAATATATATCAGTCAATACAGATTCAGCTCCTAGACTTACATTTACCAAATTATAAGAATTGTATATTGTGTATATGTGTATATATTATATATATTAAAAGAAATGGTTAGAAAAATTCTGGATATTGGTATGTCTTAGTTCCTTCTTGAAATTTTTATCAATGTTTTATAAGGAAGAGACAAACTTACACTAGAGGTAGGTACACTAGAAGTAGTTGTTCTTAAAGTATGGAGAGAAAGAATAAAATACAGCTTTGCTACTAAAGACTTTTTCTGCCTTCAGCTTGGAATCAAAGTTCACTGGAAGTCATATAATTCATTGCCTTGGATATTAAAAGCCAACTTCTGTGCCTTAAGCTAAACATATAAACATATTGACAAGGCATACTGGTTCCAGTAATGGCAAAGTAACTTTTATCAGTTACTAACGCTCCCACAGATAACAATAATAAGTTCCAAACAAAATATATAAAAATAAACATTTGAAGGCACCAGCTCATGACCAAAGCAGGTAGAAACTAAAAGAGACTGGACTCAGGAAATAAAGAAGAGACACTGGTTTACATAACTTTTCATCTGAGGGCACTCCTGAGTCTGTATGAGTAGAGAGGTAGCTATAACTTAAGGATAATCCAAAGTCTAAATGGCTTCAGGTGTCAGATACAAAGTATGAAGATGCCAGAAGAGTTGAAAATAAAAAGAGAATAGCTCAGGGAAAAAAATGGGGCCACAGAGAGCAAAGGCTCTCAAATCCATGGTTTACCCATGAAATGCTTAGGCACAAGGAAGATGATAAAAAGTCCAACAAAAAAAAATGCTAAAAGGCAGAGAGAGCTGAGCAGAGGTTTTAGTTGTGCACTCAAAAAGAGGTGGAGAGGGAAGACAGTTTAGAATTCAAGTACCGTCTGATGAAAGATATTGGTAAAAATCTTGGACTTTCTAGTGAAACCCTAGAGTAGCTATTTCCTTGAAGTAAAGACTAAATCCCAGTGCTAAAAGATTCATCCTAGGACCAAGGACAAAATTGAAACAGAAATGCCATAATAAAGCATAAAAGCAAAGCTTTGTAAGTTAATAGTGATTAGCCAATA
Source organism: Lyroderma lyra (assembly GCA_004026885.1). Lineage (NCBI taxonomy): Eukaryota > Metazoa > Chordata > Mammalia > Chiroptera > Megadermatidae > Lyroderma > Lyroderma lyra. The sequence continues at coordinate 26,891 of PVJL010003821.1, read as the reverse complement.
ATTTAGCTGCCTGCTAGAATAAAAGTATTATTCAAGCAAAAGAAAATAATTAAGTCTCTATAAGGTATTAACCAAAATATACATTATATCAAATAATTTTATTACAGATGGCAAAAAAACAAATCAAAACAAAAATAATGTTCTATAATAAAAGGAAAAAGTAGTCAATAGAAATTAATACTACAAAAAAAAAAAAAGAAATTAATACTACGATGACCCAGACGTTGGAACTGGCAGATAAGGACTTTAAAACAGCAATTATAAATAAGTTAAAAAACTCAGAGGAAAATATGTGTTAATGAACAAACATATGAGGAAACTCAGAAGAGAAACAAAAACAATTTAAATAAAACAAATGAAAATTCTAGAGAAGATAGTGGAGTAGGTAAACACTGTGCTTGTCACCTCCCACAACCATTCCAAAATTACAACTGAACTACAGAAAAAAAACATCACTGAGAATGTCCTGAAGTCCAGCTGAACCAAAGTCCTACAACTAAGGATATACAGAAAAAGCCACTTCAAGACTGGTAGGACAGTTGGAGATGTGAAACAAGCAGGTTCCACACCCATGTATGGTGGATTAAAGTTGCAAAGGATATCTCCTCTGCAAAGGTCCTCCTTGAGGAGAGATGGGTCTCAGCCCCATCAGGCTCTCCACTCCAGGGTTCCAGAGCTAGGAGAGAAGTCCCCATAAATTCTGGCTGTGAAAACCAGTGGAGATTGTGGCTGAATGAGACAAAGGGTAACTGAAGTTCCAAGTATTCCTCTTAAAGGGCCCACACACAGACTTACTCACTGATGGACTTGCTCACTCTTAGCTCCAGCAATGGGGCAGCAGCTCAAAAGGTGCCAGAAACATACACGTAAAAATTGAATTGTCTGCCTCCAGGACAAGGGCTGGAGGATGTTTTCACCCAGACAGAAGTGCTGGCAGAAGCTATAAATAGTTTCTTTGTTAAGTCTTCCCACCTTATAGTTTGCAGATGCAGTCTCCATCAACACGGCTAACAACATTCACCCTGCCCTGGTTAATTCCCTGAGATCCCAACCCTCCCCACCCAACTGCAGGCTAACCCAACCACTTCCAGTGGCTTTTCCATACAATTGACCTGTTTGGGCTCATACCAGACTTTCCTAAAATCTCTAAAAGGTTCACAAATCCCATTTGATCTTGGCATGCCCCATACCTCTTGCTAGGCAGCCCTGAGTCCAGCACCAATGGCAGCCAACCTTGTTTTCACACCTTAGCCTCTCCCAGCCACCTCCAAACCACTGCAGTTAGTGCAGTCACCTACAGGTTGCTTTCGGGGTCATTCCACAAGTCTCCAAAGGTTGATGTGCCCACTATCTGGCATCAGACAGAGCCAGAGAATAACCTGGCTGCCTCCAAGAATAGCATAGCCAAGGGCAGACTGGGCAGGCACTAGAGCCCAGCTAAATTACATCCTGGTCTGTAAGGTCAGCCCCTGCATAGCACTTCTTCCACTTTACTCACAACCAGTCCTCACAACCAATTAGTCAATACCTCTTATTGATGTGAAAACATCAACCAAGGCTAAACTACAAGAGGAGGGCACACACAATCCAAACAAGGAACATACCTGAAGCATCCAGCTCAGGTGACCAGGAAGACTACACTTTTGGGCCCCATAGAACACCTTCTACATAAGATCACTTTACTAAGACCATAAGACAAAGAAGCTCTACCTACATAGAAACCAACACAGGAAGGCAGCCAAAATGGTGAGACAAGGAAACAAGTCCTAAATGGAGAAACAGAACAAAGCTCCAGAAAAAGAACTAAACAAAATAGAGACAAGTAAACTATCAGATGAAGAATTGAAATAACTGATGTAAAGATGATCAATGATCTCAAAGAGAACTTCAACAAATAGATAGGAAACATAAAAACTAAAGAGTAAAAAATAAAAGAAAATAACTGAAATGAAAAATTCATTAGAGAGAATCAATAGTAAATTACATGAAACAGATAATTTGGAAGATAAGATAGCAGAAAATATCCAATCAGAACAGCAAAAAGGAAAAAAAAAACCCAAACATGAGAATAGTTTAAGGGGCCTCTGTGACATCATCAAATGTATCAATATTTGCATCATAAGAGTACCAGAAAGATAAGAGAGAGAGCAAAAAATTAAAAACCTATTTGAAAAAATAATGACTGAAAACTTGCCAAACCTAGCAAAAGAAATATATATACAAGCTTAGGAAGGGCAAAGAGTTCCAAACAAGATAAACCCAAAGAGGTCCACACCAAGACACATCATAATCAAAATACTAAAGGTTAAAGACAGAGAATATCAAAAACAGCAATAGAAAAGCAGTTACTTACCTATAAGGATGCTCCCATAAGACTGTCAGTTGATTTCTCCACAAAAATTTTGCAGTCCGGAAGGAATTGGCACCATTCAAAGTGGCGAAAAGCAAGGACTTAGAATTAAGCTTAATCTACCCAGCAAAGCTATCATTTAGAATCAAAGGACAGATAAAGAGCTTCCTAGATAGGAAAAAGCTAAAGGCGTTCATCACCACCAAACTAGCATTACAAGAAATGTTAAAGGGCTTCTTTAAGAAAAATAAAAAATATGAATTAAAAAATGACAACTACCCATGCATCAACAATTACTTTAAATGTAAGTGAATTAAATGCTCCAATCAAAAGGATAGTGTAGGTTAATGGATATGAAAACAAGACCTTTACATATGACACCTACAAGAGACTCATTTTAGATAAAAAGACACACAAAGACTCAAAGTAAAGAGTCAGAAAAAGATATTTCATGAAAATGGAAACAAACAAACTAAAAGCTGGGGTAGCAATACTTATACCAGACAAAATAGACTTTAAAATAAAGACTACAATAATAGAGAAAGATCTGCTAATCCCATTTTTGGGTTATTTATTGGAAAAAACCCAAAACACTGCTGCAAAAGGACATATGCACCCATATGTTCATTGTAGCATCATTTATAATAGCCAAGACATGGAGGCATCCTGGGTGTTTATCAGTGGGTGAATGGGTAAAGAAGTACGTACAAGTATATACAAAGGAATAAAAAGTCTCAAAAAAAACTATAAAACACTGATAAAACAATATTGAAGAATAAACAAGTAAACAAAAAAATCCTATATTCATGGGTTGGAAGAATTAATACTGTTTATAGAAACTAACAATTATTTTAATGTCCATATTACCCAAGGTGATCTATAGATTTCATGCAATCTCTGTAAAAATTCCAGTGAAACTAGACTGTAACATGCAAAAGAATAAAACTGGATCAATACTTTATACTGTAGATAAAGATTAACTCAAAATTGAATAAAACTTGAATATAAAACCTGAAACCATAAAACTCTTAGAAGATAACATAGGCAGTAAGCTCTAAGACATCAGTCTGAGAGATGATCTTTTTTGGATCTGATGCCAAAAGCACAGGCAATGAAAGTGAAAATAACAAGTGAGACTACATCAAATTAAAAGTTTCTGCATATAATAGGACACAGTCAACAAAATTAAAAGGCAATCTACCGAATGTAAGAAAATATTTGTGGATCATATATCTGATAAGGGGTTAATATCCAAAATATATAAGGAACTCATAACTCAACACCAAAAAACACCAAATAGCCCAATTCAAAAAAGGGCAAAATACGTGAATGGGTAAAGACTTTTGTCCAAAGAAGATATACAAATGGCCAACAGGTATATGAAAACACGCTCAACATCACTAATCATCAAGGAAATGCAAATCAAAACCACAGAGACATCACTTCACAACTGTTAGGATGTCTATTATCAAAAATACAATAGGTAAAAAATGTTGGCAATGATTTTGAAAAAAGCATACCCTTACATACATTTGGTGGGATTGGTACAGCCACTATGGAAAACAGTATGGAGGTTCCTCAAAAAATTAAAAATAGAACCATCATATGATCCAGCAATCCCACTTCTGGGTGTGTATCTGAAGGAAATGGATTCACTATTTCAAAGAGTTATCCGCACTCCTATACTGACTGAAGCATTATCCACAATACCCAAGATATGGAAACAACCTAAGTATCCATCAATAAAGAAAGGAAGGGAGGGAGGGAGGGAGGGGAGAGACAGAGTGGGAGGGAGGGGGGAAGGAAGGGAGGAAAGAAGCCACAAGATAGAAGAAAATACTTCCATTTGCAATAGCATGAATAGAACTTGAAGGCATTATGCTAAGTGAATAAACCAAACAAGTACAAACACTGTATGGTATCATTTTCATGTGGAATCTTAAAAAAGGAAAGAACAAAAAAGAAGTTGAGCTCATAGAAACAGAGTAGGGAGTTCCCTGGTGGTGTAGTGGCTTGGGGCTTCGGCGCTGGCGCTGTCAGCACTGCAGCCTGGGTTCGATACCCGGCCAGGGAGCTATACCAAAAAGCAAAAAAAAAAAAAAAAAAAAAAAAAAAAAAAAAAAAAAAAAAAAAGAAACAGAGTAGAAACGTCATTGATTGCCAGGGGCCATGGCTTGGGGATAATGGGGAAATGTTGGTCAAAGGATACAAACTTTCAGTTACAAAATGAATAAGTTCTGAGGATCCAATGTACAGTGTGGTAACTAGAGTTAACAATCCTGTACTATACATTTAAATTTTTCTGAGAGTAGTTATTAAGAATGCTCACATACACATCAAAAAAAGGCAACTATGTGAGGTGTGGATATGTTAATTAACCTGATTGTGTTAATCATTTCACAATGTATGCATATGTCAAATCATCCTGTTGTACACTTTAAATAGATTATGACTTCATTTGTCAATTATACAATAATAAAGCTGTAAAAACCAAAAAATACAGTCCTGATACACATAACAATATGGTTGGATCTCATAGACACTATGCTGGACAAATGAAAACAGACACAAAAGAACACACGCTGTATCATCCCATTTATATGAAGATCAAAGACAGCAAAAATCATCTATAGTGATAAAAAGCTGCACAATGTTTGTCTATGGGCGGTGAGGATTGAACAAGTAGAGAAACTAATGAAGCTTTCTGAAGTGATAGAAATATAAGAGACAGCAAACTATGGCTCATTGACCAAATCCAGCCTACCTCCCATTTCTGTATACAATTTTATTGCAACACAATTTCATTGCAATCATGCCCACTTGAGTACATATTGTCTCTAGTTGCTTTTGTACTACAAAGGCAAGTTTAGTAAGTAAAACAGATAGTATGGCCCACAAATCCTTACTATTTGGTCCTTTACAGAAAAAAGTTTGTTGACCCCTATTCCAGCATGTAATATATTAGGAAGGCAGGCTGATAAATTTTCCCTCCACTTAAATAGAAAATGAACAGGAAAAGATATCTTAATGAAATAAAAAGAAATATAACTACATCATTTATTTTCAAAGCTGCATAATTATTTTTCGGCAAAATCACCACACACTTCAACATACTTCAGCCAATGCTGTGCTACTTTTTAAAATTCATCCTTTAAAAAAAAAATCAGTGTTTTATTTTTGAAACTATTTCCTCACTGCAGACTTCACCTCTTCATCACAGATGAACTGCCTTACCCAGCGTCTTACTGCACTCACATGAACACACTGATTAATTGGAGGAACTTCTTCCCCTGTTAAGAATCCAGTATCAGCATGCTGCTTGAACCGAATATCTGAACACTCTTCCATTTTGATGTGCACCAAGTGAAAAATGTAAGCATCTGTGTGTGCAAGGTCCACAGTGATGGAGGGGAGCTACCATGTGACTACACAGAACAGGTTATATCCAGATACATCTAATGTAGCAAAAAATATTACAGTGAAGGCAAAATTTATCAGTCCACCCTCATACATAGTGTGACATAATTACATGAAGTTATGTGTTGAATTATGTGCCTCCCAAAATATATATTGAAATCTTAACTCCCAGCACCTCAGAACATGTAAGGTCACTGCAGATGTAATTAGTCAAAGTGAAGTTATAGCAGAGTAGGGTGCACCCCTAAAATGTCTGGTGTCATTATAAAAAGATGGCCACACAGGGAGAAGGCCATGTGATGACGGATGTAGGGACTGGAATTAGATAGTTGCAGGTCAAAGAATTTTACTGGAAATCACTAGAAGCTAGGAAGAAACCAAGAAGGATTTGCCCTTACAGGTTTCAGAGGAAGCATAGCCCTGCTGACACCTTGATTTCAGACTTTTAGTCTCCAGAACTAAGACAATAAATTGTTGGTTAAGCCACCCAGTTTGTTGTACTTTGTTACGGCAGCCCTGGCAAACGAATGCATGTGGTTACACAGGTACACACATTCACAAGGTTACATGAGCATACACATTTACCAAAGCTCATCAAAATGTGCAATGAAGATAGGGGCATTTCGTTGTTTCTAAATTGGTAGAAAATAAAAAAGCTTTAGAAAAGGAGAGGCTTTGCCAAGACATGAGACTGGGGACCCTGGTAGCAAAAAGTCAGGTTCAGCGTGGTATCAACCCATCAAAGCCTCAAATTTCTTCAAGGCAACTGCCCGTAAACTTAGTTTTAAAAAGGATGGCAGAACCCAGACAGTTACAGGAACTGATAAAAATAATCAGATTTTTTAAAATGACATCTAAGTAAGATCTTTAGCTGTAGTGCTCACTTAAAATTGCCTGGAAACAAACAGAATTCCAGCAAAGAGGGTTGAGTGCATACTAGATAAAATGCAGGGAAGGAGGAAGGACAACGATGGTATTAGACAGCAAAATTATTTCTCCCCTGAAGTCAACATTAAAATTTGCTCAACACACACTTTTATTTTGAGGGAAAAAATAAAGAGTTACTTGGACCATGAATTGGGAAGAAGGGCTGAGATGCAATATTCACATAAACAATACACAAAGTTGATAATATTCAGAGTGAATACACAGAGTGATTATTTGTGAAGTAGGCTCTGAATAAAAGGAAAAGAAAAGTTGTTCAAGCTGTAGAAAATTACATGGATATGTATTTATGTTTAGCATCAGTAGTGAAATTACATTTTCTAGTGAATTTACAGCTCACTAACTTAAAATATAGTTCTTTTAAAATGTACCAAACAAAATTTCAAGGATTACAAAAAATGTTTTATTTATAACATTTTCATGAATCTAGACATTGTACCCATCTGTCTCTTCCAATATATTTTCAAAACCAGATTTTGGACTATAACTAAAAAAATAAGAATGATAGTGTTTCGGCTCCTTCCCAGTCTAGTTCAGTCTATTATCATATTTTTCTTTGTTATAAATTTGCCAATACAATTTCCATAGTACCCTTTATTTGCTGGTTTCATAGTGGTATGTTTTGTGTCTCTTTTATGACAAATTCTTCAAGGATGCAGACAGTGATATCTATGTCTTTTCTATCACTCTCTCTACAATTCTGATGGGAGAAAAATAAATAATTATTCAATGAAGGACCAGAACTCACTATATTCCATTTCTTCTTATGAAAAGAACTTGAAGGAGTAAAGTGGTCTCCCCCAAAACAATGAAATTTCACATCCACTCCCTATGGCCCCAACTCACCTCTTCTTTACACCCTACTCTCCCTCTAACTACTCTTTTGTTGCCATTTAGTTCTACTCTCTTATATATTTATGGTCTTAATGACTCTGAAACTAGTTAAGAAAGCATCTATATTCTTTTAGCAATCATTATTCATCTCAGTCTTTGATCACTAAGAGGTCCACACTGAGTCAACTAGATGTGCAGCAGCTGCAACCACTTGCAAAACAAAGTTTAAAAGAAATTTTAAAAGCTCATGACCATTTTTAAGTAACTCAATAAAGTCTCAGGAATGTCAGGCTGAATGTTAGGTCCAGTGGCATCATCCCCATCATTACCTCAGAGAAAAAAAAACAGGCAAGAGGAAAAGCCCCAAAATCTAGGCTCCAAGATGGGGTCCCTGAGTAATTCTCAGCTGAATTTTAGTCATCAGGCACTGCCATGTCCTTACCAAGGATTCAGAAGATGTAACAAGTCAGATATAATCAGATTCTTTGACCTATTTAGAGAAAAAGAAGAGCTATTTATTATAATTTATCATAGATTTAGATGAACTGGATAATTGAGCTAAGAATAAATACTGGTAGCTCATACCTGTGGAAACTTTTAGATAAAATGATAAAAACAGAACAGGACTCCAAATAGTCAAAACAAGGTATTGGCAGGTTTAAACTTGTCACCCCAAACCCCAAAAGACAAGTTTGCTTCTGAGCAAATCCAATTTCAAAGCTATGAACTATTATAGAGTGTAAACTTCCATATAATTGTGTCTCCTAAAATACATTCCTACAGTGTAGGGTGATTGATCTAGAGAAGATTTGTAATAAATGGCTGGACAACTAAATAAATTAATTAATAAATGAATAACATATGAAAATGAGATCATTCTCATTTTATACATTATCATTTTACATATGAGTAAACTAAGGTTCTGAGAGTTTAAATACTGAAATAGTAATAAAGGTTACCATTTATACCCACAAAGACTCTCACACATACACATTATCTTTGATTCTTACAACCTTACCAAGAATGTATCATTTTGCTATTTGAAAGACAAAGAAATTGAGGTCCAGAAAGATCAAGGAGTTTCTCACAAGTCACCTAGCTGTGTGGTAGCGCAGCAAGAATCAGAACCAGAACCAGGAGCTGCCCCCCACAGTGCCCCCGGCGGCTGGCCCTACCACGGCTCGCCAACACAGCCACAGACTCAATGTTTCCACTCACCTTTGGGCTTTGCAATAAAGCAAACAGAAAATAATATAACATAATAAAAGATCTGAAAAGAAGTAAAACTGTCCTTTTTTGTAGATGAAATGACAATTTACAAGATATCTACAAAACAACTTCTAGAACTAACAAGTGAATTTAACAAGGTCATAGGTCACGAGGTTCTCATTTTAAAAACCCAATGGTATTTCTATATAGGAGCAGGAAAAATGGAAAATGAATTATAAAAAGCAATTCCATTAACAGTAGTGCTAAAAAAGAAAAGAAGTACATAGGAACCAATCTAACAAAAAGATATATAAGATTTCTAAGTTGAAAGTTGCCATTTAAGATTATTTAGGTCCTAAGGAAAACCTAGATGGAGATGTATACCATCATTATGGACTGGAATACTTAACATTGTTAAGAAGTTAATTCTTCCCAAATTGATTTATGGATTCAGTGCGATTCCTATAAAAATTCTATCAGGCTTATACAGAAATTGATCATTTCAATACCCAACAAATACGAAAAGGCTAAAAATCTAGAAAAAGCCAAAGCAACATTTTAAAAAGAAAAAAGTTAGAGGACTTACCCTAGCGGAATTCAAGATTTATTTTAAGCCACAGTAATAGTAAAAGACAGACTTACAGGTCATTGGAACAGAATACAGTGTCAAGAACTAGACGTACACGTATGGGATCAATCGGTATTTTACAAAGGTGCTAAGGTAAATTCACTGGAAAACAAAGGAGTGCTTTTTAATAAATGGTGCTGAAACATCTGAATATCCACATGGACAAAACTGCACACCAACCATTATCTCATGTTATAAATAAAAATGAACTCAAAGCTGACCATAGACCTAAAATATAAAAGCTAAAAACTGTTTAAAAGCTAAAAACTGTAAAATGCTAGAAAAAATACGAGAAATCTTTGTGACCTTGGAATAGACAAAGATTCATTATATAGGACATAATAAGTATAAATATAAAAAAATGATACGCATGACTTTATAAAAATTAAAAACATTTGCTCTTTGAAGGTCATTGTTGAGAAAACAAAGAGGCAAGCAATAGACTGGAAGAAAATATCTGCAACATGTATATCAGACAAAGGACCTGATTTAGAATATATACAAAATTCTTATAACTAAATAATAAGAGAACAAACCTAATTTTAAAAATTTATGAAAAACAAAATTCTTCACAAATAAAGAAATACAAATAGCCAATAAACACATGAAAAGATGCACATCATTAGTCACTAGGGAAATGGAAATAAAATCAATTATATAGTACTATACCTGCAGTAGAATAGCTAAAATTAAAGACTGTCACTATCAATGTTGGTAATCATGTGGAGCAAAGAAAATCTCCTCATACATTGATGGTGGAATGAAAAATGGTACAACTACTTTGGAACACAGTTTGGTAATTTCTTAAAAAGTTAAATATCCACCTCCATACAACAATCCACCATCTTAGTCCATTTGGACTGCTATAATTAAATGTGATAGAGTGGAAGGTTTATAAACAACAGCAAATTACTTCTCACAGTCTGGAGGCTGGGAAGTTCAAAAACAAGATGCCAGCAGATTTGGTGACTAGTGAGGGTTCACATTCCTGGTTCATAGATCCCCATACTCTTGCTGTGTTTTCACATGGAAGAAGGGGCAAGAGAGCTCTACACTGGTTTGTAAGAGTCCTAATTCCTTTAATGAGGGCTCCCAAAGTCTCCATATCCAAATAACACTAAATTGGGGATTAAGTTTCAGCATATGAATTTTGAGGAAATACCAACATTGTCTAAAGCACCACCTATTCCATATTTAGGTGCTTATAAGAGAAATAAAAACATGTTGACAGAAAGATTTGCACAAGAATGATTTATTCTATAAAGTCAAAACCTGGCCAAAAAAAAAAAAAAAAAAAAGGAAGGTCTATCAACAGGTGAATGAATAAATAAATTGTGGAAAATCAGACTATAGAGTACTATCCCACAATAAAAACAAATAGTGCTGATTCATAACAACACGGATGAATCCAAAAATAATTATGCTGAGAGAAAGAAGCCTGATGCAAGAGTATATACTGCATGATTCCATTTATATAAAATTCTAGAAAGTGAAAACAAATCTGGAGTGACAGATCAGTTGGTTATAGGGAGGAGGAAACATGGAGGAAGAAATGGATTGCAAGGGGTATAAGGAAGTTTTGGATGTCTTCATTACGGTGGTAGTTTCATAGGTGTATATTTTGTCAAAAGTCATCGAATTACACACTTTAAATTTGGGCAGTTTGTTGTATGTAAACTATATCTCAATACAGGTGGTTCAATAAGAAATAATAAAGGTGAGGAAGCAAGAAAGCATTCCACCTGAAAAACAAGTGAAAATTCTTAGGCAGCATGGTTACTGCCAACCAGACGTCTGGAAGGCTATGAAAGGCAAGAGTCTGGTTCTGCACAGTCTCATTGCAATAACCAGGGTAAACTGGTAGAATCTGAAGAAAGAAAACTTCATCTGCAAATAAAGAACAACTTTCTATCAAAGAATATTAATCCAAAGATAGAACTGGCTGCTGTGCTGAAGAGGAAATTTTTGGTACTGGAGGTATTCATAGAACAGACCAGGACTTTATAGAAACATTGTCAGACAGGGAGGGATGACCCTCAAGGCCTCTTCCAACCTGAAGATTCAAGAATTCTGCAAGACTAGAAATTCAATATGTTTGTTATTGGCATAGAAAAGCCCAAAGTTACATCATCTTGCTTTACCAGATGATTCTCCTCCCACCCCCTGCAAAAAAAAAAAAAAAATTAAAATGTCAAGATGGAATTCAGGAGGACTTTTCTGCCCTCTCTGTTTGGTATTGATCTTCTTTCTTTTGGCCCAGGAACACTTGCACTGAAGATAGATGATTTTTGTTTTTGCTTTTTCCAAAAGCTCATAGTTTCATGAATAACTTTACTGAAATTAGCACAAACAGTGGTAGCTGATTGGAAACACCTCTTATAATTTGTGGTGGCTGAGCCTCAGTCATTATCATGTGACATCTAATTCATACCTTCATCTTCTGCTGAAACAATGCATTGAGGCACGTGTCAGTGTAATGCTTAAACATTATGACAAAACTATAAGAACTCCTTTCATTCATTCATTCATTCATTCATTCAATGAACACGTGAGCACTTTGATGTACTGGGATGCTTATCTCCTTGCTCTGACTGTGTGAGCTCTTCTTGTTATTTCAAGTGATTAACCTGACTGGGGAGGAAGATACTCATAGGAGGAGACGTATCAAAAATAAGACTTCCCAGGCTGCCACGCAACTCTCATGCAGGCATGGCCTGAGGGTTAGTATTAGACTGATAAACACCTCACCTCAGTGTTTCTGTTGTTAATTTTTTATTATGATCAAGATGTTCAGGATTCATATCCTCTAAGCTAAACTTCATATTAAAATGGGATATTTTCTGAAGATTTTACCTTATTGTAGGAAAAAGAGTCATTCCCCAGGGTTCTAGCCACCAAGGTGGCCAAGTTCTTTGCTCTTTCTTATCCCACTCAGCTCTCTCCTTTGTGGACAAGTCAAAGACCATTAGCTCCTTCACCATGTGCTGCGTAAGGGCAAAAAGGAATTCACTCTAATCCAACTACTTGTTTTCCAGCCACCTGCTCTCACTCATAGAGGAAAGACAGCAGCTCATTTGGTCAGTAACTTGATCTGAGGATTTTAATTTCATTAATCTCATTGGCCTAATTTGAAAAAAAAATAATAAAGAGGTGTTTGTATTTAGCTCTCCCAAACAACATCCTGAAATTGCCATGGAAAAACCTGTAAGCTATTCAGGGGGAGAATAAGATCTAGCATGTACTGGGCACAGGAATGCAAAGCCTTGAAGAAATAAGGTTAGGGTCAGGCACTGGAGGGAAGAGCCCTTTACAGCAAGTGCAGGTCAGGCCCCTGTCAGCACTGAGAATTAAGCTGAAAGGGAAATTTGGGGAAAGAAAAAGCAGGGGGAAGTATAACACTATAAAAGGCTGCACTTAATCTTTGTGCAAGAGATAAAATCAAGTAATGTCCAACACACAGTCCTTGTGATAACTAATTTGAAAATAGGTTCTTCGACATATTTTCATTTTGTTTTTCTTATGGTTTATACTCTTAAGCATATCAAAGATGTTTACTTCAATTATAGAAATTGCAAAACTCATTTTGTCCAAGTTAGACTTCATTAAAAAAATAAACAGTAAACTCTGAAATGCTTTTATCTTATATATCAAAAATTTTATACTTGTATGATAAAATCTGAAGTCTGAGCTTTTCCATGTTGTAATTATTTTAGGTGGATCTTCAGGTATTATGGCATACTTCAAAACACTGACTCAAAAACAGTGTATGGTTTTCTTTGTAACAAACAAGATTTTAAGTAAAAATTCATAATTTTTAGACTACACTTAAAAGAGTAATATTTAGATATTTTCTCAAATGTAAGTTCTTAGTTTGAACTTAGACCTTAAATAGGCTATTAGGGTGAAAATTGAGCTGAGTTACAGATTCTTTTTTTTTTTTAAGAAAAACTTTTATTTGCATGTGAAAATTCTGTAACAAACTTAAAGAAATATAATTATGTAGCATTTTAAGGAAAAGGTTATATAATTAGGGAGAAATGAAAAATGTTTCTAGTTTAAAGAATAACTCTAAAGAGGTAGAAAATGCAGATTGGGGGGAATTCTAATGCATATTATACTTCTCAATGTGTTACAGATTCTTTAAAATAAATTCCTTATTATGAGTTTGAGGGCATCCAATAACAAAAAGTAATAGTAAGAAAAGTAGTCTATTTATAAGTCTAATCAGGACAGCTCTGACGACTAAATAAATTTCATGAGTAATTAATATCATTTGCATAAATGCCTAAGATTATGAGTTCTTTTTTAAAGGACATACAATTTTCTTGAATGCTTCTACTCTGACTCAGACTAATGACTGACCCTGGTCACCACATCTGCCCCAGAAAACCAAACAGGTTAGGGTTAAGTGCTATTAAACACTCTAATGCAGACCCTACTCTCCATCAATCAAAACTGGCAAGTTTTCTCTAACAGCCTTGTCTCATTGTATATTTGTGGATAATCTAACTTACCACCATAGAAATTAAAACTGAAATAGAAAATAAATATCATGTCCATGTATATGCATATGAATGTATACATATATATGTATAGTTGTACATGCATACATAGTTTTCAAACATGCTCAAAATTACAAAGATAATAAAATGAATCCCCACATAACCATAAATGGAATAAAAAAAATTTTAGGTCTTTGCCACATTTACTTCATCTATCCTTTTTCTCTTTTATTGTTGAAATATTTTAAAGCACATTTGAGATATCATGTCATTTCACCCCATAGAATTTAATGCACATCTATAAATTTTTTTCTTATATAACCATATGCTGTTATCACACTAACAAAATAAACAGTAATTCCTCAGTATTATCTAATACCAATCCATAATCCCAGTTCCCTGATTATCTCCCCAAGACATTTTACATAGTCGAATAAGGATACAAAGCAAAAGGCTCACATATTACCTGTCTTCATCTAGAACTGACAACCCTCTTCCCTGCTTTCCCCTCATTTCAAGTCATTAACTTGTTACAGAAACAAACCTGTCTTGTAAACAGTTCTACTGTGAAAACAAATATGTATGTATGTGTGTGTGCGCGCGTGTGTGTGTGTGTGTGTGTGTGTGTGTGTGTCTGATCTTAGTTCCTGCTAATATTTGGTCTTTGACTCTGGCTCCTGACACAGAGCTCCTAAATCGCTTGGAATTTCTTAGGTGCATCTTTTGTTCTAATAAAGCAGCTCTATTGGATGGGACCTGGTCACAAGAAAGACAAAGCCATGACTGGAAGCTTGAAGCTTTAAGCCACACACCCAGAGGGGTGAGGGACTGTAAATTAATCATGTTTTATGTGATTAAGCCTCCATAAAAATACCAAAACTATAGGGTTCGGAAAGTTTCTGGATGGGTAAACACATCCACATGCCAGGAGGGTGGCATACCCCAACTGCACAGAAAAAGAAGCTCCTGCTCTCAGGACCTTTCCAGACCTTACCTTGTGTAGGTCTTCATCAGGGTCATCACCTCTATTCTTATCATATCTTTTATTATACAATAACCTGCTAAAAGTAAGTTAAGTATTTTCCCGAGTTCTTAGAGCTATTCTAGCACCTTACTGAACCCGAGGAGAGGGTTGTGGGAACCCTAATTTAAAGCCAGTCAGTCAGAAATACTGAGGACAACTTGGGACTTGCTGCTGGTGTCTGAGGTGGGGGCAGTCTTGTGGAGCTGAGCCCTTAACTAGTGACTTCTGACAGACACTATCTCCAGGTAGATAGTGTCAGAACTGAATTGAACTGTAGGACACCCAGGTGGTCTCAGAAAATTGTTGGATATGGAAAGAAACCCATACATCCTGTGTCAAAATATTGTGAGTGTGGTAGTAGTGTGAGATTAAGGAAAAACAGTTTTTCCTAGACACTCACATTCTGGAAGACTTTGTGATAGGTATCGTTTTGCTTTTTCCTCTGTCTCTCAGATTTCCTGCAAATGGAAGTTGGCTCTAGAGGCTTGATTAGATTCATACTTACTTGTTTAGGGAATACAACTTGATATTTGGTGCTGTAGCTGCATGTTGCTGCATATCAGCACTCGACAATATCTGAATCTCCCAATTACAGTGATGGTCAACAGGTTCAGGTGGTGAAGGCCTGATATTTCCCTTGTAAAGTTCCCCATCAACTTTCCATCTAATGCTTTCTTCCATGGATGACCTTTGCTTGATGCAAGTATTTCATACATATGAGGGCTGTCAGGAAAGTATCCAGCTATGTAATATGACAATGCTATATTAACAATGGCTTGATTTTTTTTCTGGACAGCCTTCATTCATGTGTGTGTGTGAGTGTGGGGGGGGGAGTAAAAACATATTAAAAATATATACATATAAATGTCGGTACTTAGATATTTTTCCAATGTGTTTCTACCAATTACATTTATTATTACCTTTGATACTTCTTTACCCCATTTTGAGCAGAAAAGTCCCTTTTTGTGGCTCCTAGTCCTCATGATGACTCATTAGTCTTTGCACTTAGCATGCTGTCTACCTCAAAGCAAGGAGTTCTATGCCTTCTATCTATGATTATACAAAAGCTAAACTTATTCCCACATTAAAATGATCAACTAAAACACAAATATTCAGCTTATTGAATATATAAATATCATGATATTTTATGAGATCCCTACTCTGTACCAGGCACCATGTAAAAAGGCTGGATTACAAAGATGGATAAAGCATGCTCCCTGTTCTTAAGAGCCCTATGGTTAGAGCTGCTGTCTATGAACACAGCATTGCAGCACATCAGCACTTTAGGATTAAGTAGGAAGTTCATTGTAAACCATTTACTACTTGCACAGATAAAAGTAGAGATGTTTGCAAATGACTTTCTTTTTTAAAAAAATAAATGAGAACAGGTTCAAGGTTTACCCTGCAAGGCTGCCAATCTCAATTCATCCCATTATACAGAGGATCAGCAAGTGAATGGCAATGTGTCTCATACATATGCATCATTGATGAACTATGTCATCATCTAAAAAAATACTGGTCTAGGAAGAGAAATGTGTCATCAGATAAATATAATACAATGTGATATGTTCTTATAATGCTATAAGAATATAAATGAGCATATGATTAAACAAATCTCAGTGAGCAGGTAAATATGATTTGGTCTTTGAACAGCAACTGAAAAACCAATGTTGGTGAAAAGAAAGGGCATTCTAGGCAGGGAAGTCAGCTTCAGCAAAGGCATAGAAATGTGACAACTGTATGGACAACAGCTCTAGGTTTTGTGTGGTCAGAAGACAGAATGTGTTTGCAAAGTAGCAGAGAGAGGTTCGGTGTGGCCCTGTGGTAAAGGCACTGAATGCTATAACAAGGAGTCTGGATATTATCATCAGATTGCAGGAAACCATCAAAATCATTAAGCAAGGGCAATATGGTCAGATCTATGTTTTAAAAGGGTCACTTCAAGGGAGGCAGGGAGGGAAAGGAAAAATATTAATAAAAATGGAGAGGACATAAAGACAAAAGTTGAGCTGGTAGCTTATTATAGTCCAGATGAAAAATTATGAAGCCTAGAAGCATCCTAGAATTTACAGATAGAGAAAAAGAGGAAGAAATTGAATAAAGAAGATTTGCAAAGGTGAAACTTACAGGACTTGGTGACTGAGGAAATGTGAAGAGTCATGGAGAGAATAGAGGATGACTCTCTCAGGTCTCTGAGTGTAAACAGAAAGTAGTTGAAATGCAATTCCACTTACTAACCAGCCAAATTAGAGTGCAAATTAAGAATTAATATTAAGTATATTTGCAAATAAGCAAGTTGCAAAATCATCTCAGAGAGATAAACTCATCAGGATTTCCATTTTGAAAATACACACGTCAAGTAACACACACAGTCTCTCCATTTTTACATGTTAATGTTCCATTCATAGTAAATTATGAATTCCCAGTATACCAGAATGCCATCTGAATTTGAGGTACGGGTTGCCTAGAAACCCTTGAACAGAGTCCCCTGGAACAGAGAAAACTAACATTTTTTTTCCCAGTAGTCTTTCATAAATTTACAACAGGAACAGAGAAATGATACTAAAAACTCACCTTGTGATTGGAGGTCACTTAAAGAAAACTGAATTTGTCCAACCAGCAGGGGACATCCCATCTTCTGCAAGAACCTCTCTAAAATCCTCAATACATGTCAGTGACTATTTTCCCTCCTTGATTAATTTCCTCCTCATTGGTTCAATCCCAGAGGTGCAGTGTGACACCATGGTCACCCTTTTAGTTGTCTTCCCCAAACAGACTGGCACGTCTTGGGCCATATAATCTTATACTCATGCAAGGACACACAAGTGGTGGCCCATGGCCTTGGATCCTAGTGCTAGCCCTATCCATATGGCCTTGAGTAATTCTTTAATGGTTCTGTGCCTTAGTTTCCTCATCTGTAAAAGGCAGATAATAGCAGTACCCTCCCTCACAGTGTTGTGAGCATTAAAAAACTTAATATATAATATTTAAAGTGCTTGACACAGTTCTGGCACACAGTAAGCACCCAATAACCCTTGGCTATGATTAGTATTGCTTATTACACATGACCTCTGACAATTCTGAAAAGATAAACACAAATCATTTGTTATATAAATAATGGATGATTTTTTGGTTGTTTCCCTACTGCTTCCTACCTCTCTGTTATAGTTTGTAGTAAAACATTCCACTGTACCTTAGAGCTCCCCAAAGGAACCTTAGAAATTGCCTGAGAATTCTCAGGTACATAATGATAGAGCAGTCAGGAGGAACCACCCAAAGCATTTCTTAATGGATGTGAGGAATTTACAGCTTGTGAACAACAGACCTGAAGATACTCTTTCTGGGTCAGCCTGCTCACCCAGAATCTGAGCATAGAATTCCCTTTTTGGTAAATAAAATACACATCTACTCATAAGAAGTAGGAACATTTGCTGGAAATGCTCAAGACTTCCTTGAGAAAAAAAGGAAAAGTAAAAAGCTAAGCCCATGACAAAGGGGTAGGTGGAGAAAAGTCAGAAAATTTTCAGCATTATTCAGAAAGTTTTCCTGGGAAAACCTCAAGATTACCAGAGGAGAGGCGTTCCCTGGTGGTGTAGTGGCTAGGCTTCGGCGCTCTCACCACTGCAGCCTGGGTTCAATCCCGCTCAGGGAACCAACCAAAAAAAAAAAAAAAGATTAGCACAGAATTCAACCTATCAAGGCCAGCAAATCAGGTTGTGGAAAGAATAGTGACCCTCCAAAGATATCCACATCCCATAAATATGTCACCTCGTGTGGCAAAAGGGACTCTGCAGGTGTGATTAAGGATCTTGAGATGGGGGAATCCTACTGGATTATCTGGCTAGATCCAATGCAATCACAAGCATCCTCACTAAGAAGGCAGGAGAGTCAGAGAAGACATAAGGAGAAGCAGAGATGCTAGGCCATGAGTAGAGTAATGTGGGCCCCTGTAGAAGGTGGAAAATACAAGGCAACAAGATTCTTCACTAGAGCCTCCAGAAGAACAGTCTGCTAACCTATTTTAAACTCCTGACTCTCAGAACTAGAAGATAATAAATTTGTATTGTTTTAAATCACCAAATTAGTGGCAATGATTAGAGCAGCAATAGGAATCAAAGACACAAGTAGAAAATAGGAGGGACTAGGGGCAAAGTCCGCATACAATCCCTGAGTATGCAAGGAGAAGGCTGCAAGAGCAGAAACTGTAAGCAGACAAATTAGAGAATCATCAGCTAAAAGTCAAACAGGGTAGGTGGGAGTGTTCAGAAGATGAAAGTGGAACCAAGTTGAGCCTGATGGAATTTGGCAAAAGGATGTGTATGCTTTAGCCAATTAGGAATTGTAAGAAGGTATTCATTATTATTATTATCATTATTATTTTATTTATGTTTTTTTTTGCGGAGGGAAATTGTGAAACTTGAAATGAAGGAAAGGACTCCAGTGTGTCTTGTCTAACATACTTTTGTAGGTTCTCTCAGCCTTTCATCAACTTTAAGCTATTATACAATCTGTAAGCTGTAGAAAACTAATAAAAATCCAAGTGACTCTTATCCTTAGAGATGAGGATTAGTAGTGTCCCGTGGAATGCAATTATGGCCCAGGATGGACCCACTCTACCTCCATTTTTAGACCCACCTCAGCATTCTTTCTTTGCCTATATATGCGTGGTTCTTGGACTGTTCCTTGGAACAAAATGTACCCTCTTACTGGCTCCTTCAATTGATCACTTAAATAAAATTTTTGACACATGTTCATTTTATATTTGTATGAGATAATGACTTCATACTTTCAAAAATTTTCCCTGTAATATTTTATTAGGATAGAACTGTAACATAGTTAATAAAGCCCAAAGGTGTGTGTGTCTCCATTCTACCTTCCCAGGAGCTAAATTTGTCAGAGACAGCAAACAGTAACGCTTTAGGACCAGGCATCACAAGGCCAAAACCATGGTACTTGTCAAAGAATAAGGTTGACACTGGACTCTCCTGAGGTAGGGGAATTTGTACAGCGGGATAACTGCTACTTTCCAAATTATAACTGACCAAGGCTTGATAGGAGCTGGGTGGATAAGCAGGGAGGGCCCACAGTAGGAAGCACCATTCTCCAAGTCCCTTCACCCTCACTCCCACCACACACAATGTACCCCCATTTCAGCGGAAAATCTAAGCATTTTTCCTACCAAGACTGTGGGTCTTGCCATCAGAAAAAAATAAGAGACTAAGAAAGAAATCAGAAAGAAGAAATGAATGGTCCTTAGATGCTGTTATATATGATCAGGACTAAAAATAAGAAATTTTTAACCCCTCCAAAAATGTTCAGGTTAAAAACATATATTTATTTCCAAAAGGGTGTGAATGTAGTCATGGGTGAGAATCATCATGGATTACCATCCCAGGAAATTAGCATGTCTATCAGCACCCCCATCTTTGGACTTGATGTCCAAGAGCCAAGGAGGATGGCTGTCCGGAAAGTATCCAGCCTCAAAACCATTCTCATTATACTAATAACAGCTGATTTTTTTTTTCTAGGCAGCCTTCATATTGTTTGTGCTGTGTGTCTGATTCCAAAATAACATTCATAATATTATGAAGATAATGGACATTTTTGCTTTACTACTAGCTTTACAGAAAATTATTTTGTTTCTCTACCAGCTAAACATTCAGTCCTGGTTTCAAATAGGATTTTATTATATTAGAATCACCAAGCTGCATTTGAGAATAAGTATTGAACTTTATTAAATCATTTCAAATGTACTGAGATTTTTTTTTCTTATCTTTCTTAACCTAGTAATAAGATATACTATGTTAATTAATTACTTCATACTGAGTTATTCTTGCATTCCTACAGCAAGCTTCCACATCTTGGGATATGATACTTCGAA
The DNA here is from genome assembly GCA_004026885.1 of Lyroderma lyra. Classification (NCBI taxonomy): domain Eukaryota; kingdom Metazoa; phylum Chordata; class Mammalia; order Chiroptera; family Megadermatidae; genus Lyroderma; species Lyroderma lyra. Next base: position 6,101 of record PVJL010003821.1, on the reverse strand, counting down.
TGCATACAGCCAAATTCCATTGACTAGCAAATTATTTTGGACTTTTGCATGCATATTATCATTTTCTAAACCATTCAGCAAGACATTATTAATGTGCAATGATTTTTAAGAAGGGCTTTTTCTCCAGCTTGAGAAATGGTGTGTTAAAACATTAGCAGGTCTCTACTGCATGAACACTCAGAGGCTTTAACAGGCTAGCATGCACTGTGAATCTCAAGGAGGGGAGACAGTGTGCTCCATTTCCCTAACTTGTTAGACTATAGAAAATTTTTCCAGCACATCTGTTTATTATACATTTCCAAAAACAGTGTTCTACAGAACACCAGTTTTCAAAATGCTGGTTAATTAAAGAGCAAAACTTGTTTGGTTTGTTTGTTTGTTTGTTTCTGAAATACTGTTACTAAGGTTTGGATTCAGGATTATGTTTGCCCAATAGGATAAATTTAGTAAATGTGTTCATGTTTTGAAGAGCATTTTTAATATAGGAGCCTTGAAAATTTGAAAGAATTCACTGTGATTCCATCAGAACTCTCATGGGAAAGGGCAGTATTCTGATAAATTTTATAAACCCTTAGTCCATACTTACCCTGCCCTAGTCAAGTATCCTTCTATAAATTTAATTTTTTCAGTTAAAAAATGCATTCTATTATTTAAAGATTAAAACCTGATTAGCATTCAATGGTATGTTCTCATGTTTAAATATGCTTCACAGTTACTGTCATATACATATTCTCATTTCTAATATTGTTCTATCTTTTGCATTCATTCATTGAACAAAGAACTTGAAGTAATGAATTATTGTAGAGCAGGAACCAAGCATGAAAAATGTCTACGTTATTGCTTTTGAGAAACTCATGGGCTAGTTTAAGGACAGACACATGAAAAAATAATTACAATTCCTCATAATAAGGAATGTAATAAAGGCTTGCAAACAGGCTCTGAAGATAACAATAACGTGGTTAACAGCCTGGAGAAATGGTGCCATCTTCAAAGACTTCAGGTCCTAAAAATCAATAGAGAACGACAATTTATAAAGCAATTTATAAAGAGGCTACAGATCAGCAAGAGAAGACAGAAGAATGGCTGACATGTGGAGAAAGGAAGGGTAGAGTCTAGAGAACATGGGGAGAGGGTGGCTGATGAGACTGGCAAACTACGTTTCAGCCTGTGTGAGTTTCCTACTGCTGCTGTAACAAGTTTCCACAAACTCAGTGGCTTACAACACAAATGTATTGCCTTACAGTCTGAGAGGTCAGAAGTGTGAAATGGGTTTCACTGGGTTGAAATCAAGGTGTTGGTGGGACTGTACTCCCTTTAGAGGTTCTAGCAGAGAATATTTCCCTGCCTTTTGCAGCTTCAAGAGTCCACCTACATTCCTTGGCTCATGGCCTCTTCCTCCACCTTTAAAGCCAGCCGTGAAGCATCTTTCCTCTCTAGCCTCTGACCTGCTGCTTCCATCATTACATTTTCTCCTCTCACTCAGACCCTGCCATCTTCTTCTTATAAGGAGCCTTGTGATTACATTGTAAGGTAACATATCCACAGGTTTTAGGGAAAAGGATGTGGAAATCTTTGGGGGAAGAGGGTATTAGTCTCTTGTGTGCGATGCTTAGAGTTTGGGTTTTATAGTGCAGACAATAAGGGACCATGGGAGATTTTCAAGAAGGAAAATGACATGATCAGATCATGATAAAGAACTCTGGTAGCAATATGAAAGATAGCCTGAAACAGAAGCAGACTGGAGGTATTAAGACTTGCTAAGATAAAATATTGAGGAAAGCAATAACAATGGGGATAGTAAGCAGAGTCTCATCACTGAAATAAGTAGAACTGACAGGACTCAATGACTGACTGAGTGAAGAGGACAAAGCTGCTAACCAAGATCAAAACTCTTCCAAGTAGAAACAGATTTAGGCAAACAGGAAGGGATTCTCCTAACTGGTCTTGTACTTTCTGTTCCCTTCCCCTATTCCATAATCCAAAATTCTCCCTCATTCTTTTGTAGTCAGTCCCACATGGCTTAGGTTAAAGTTAATTCTGCATTCTAACACACAAGACATTTCATGGTCTGTCCTCTATCTATGTATCCACCTGTATTTCTTGCTACTCATCATATTCCAAAGCAACTATGAAATAAGTCAAATTATTTCATAGTTCCTGTTATTCAATATGGCACATTGGTGCCTTCTTGAACAGCTCATACTGCCACCACTGCCTCTATTGTCTGTCTCAACTGTGACTGTGTACACATACTCATATTTTGAACTTTTACTCTGCTGTGCCTTCCTTTATAGCCCTCCCAAGGAGAATGACCACTGTCCTCTCCATATCAGTAGGGATGGGCTTCCATTATTAAAACACAGGGATATGCTTAGATCCATAATTCTCCTCCTGCTAGAAAATAAATATTCTGAAACCAAGAACAATTCATCACCCATTCTTGGTGACTAACATAGCATCTAACACTTTATAGCCTCTAAATAAATGTTTGGTAAATGAATATATCCATTGGTGAAGAAATATAAAGCCATTATAAATTGTAAGATGTCACATTTTGTCCATCATGTGGTATATTCATACAATGGAATATTTATTATTCAATTATAAAAAGGAATGAAGTACCAATACATGCTACAATATGGATGAATCTCAAACACATTAGACTAAGTGAAAGAAGCCAGTCATAAAGCACCACATATGGTATGATTCCATTCCTATGAAATGTCTATAATAGGCAAATCCATAGAAACAGAAAGTAGATTAGTTGTTTAGGGCTGGGGTGAGTAGCCACGAAGAGGCGGATACAGGGATTAAGGTTAAGAGGTACAGTGTTTCTTTATGGGGTAGTATAAATGTTCTAAAATTGATCATGCTGATGGATGTACAACTATATGATTACACTAAAAGCCGTTGACTTGTACATTTTAAATGGGTGAGTTGTATGGTACGTGAGTTATATTTCAATACATTTGTTATAAAAAATGTCATATTTAGAACCAAATATGATTCACTAATGAGAAAAAAGAAAGAATCAGAGAAACATTGGAAAATAGATCCAACCAATGGTAATTTCCATCCAGGCAAGCTGTGAGGAATAGGGAAGTGAGTAAGTGTTAACACACAACTCGTATATTAAACTACTCCTACATGTGCCATTCACTATGCTAGGCACTCTACTTGCGTTCTCTCCTTTAGTTCCCATGAGTTAGATACTTTTATTCCTCTTTAGAAATGAGAAACTGAAGTTCAGATAGTTTCAGTCATTTGCCCAATGGCACACAGTAGGGGGTAAAACCCAAGCATAATAGCTCTATAGTCCACATTGTTGACCACTTAACTTTGTTTATGGACTTGGTGGGTATGTTGGAGTTTTTTCTTTTCATTTTCTGCATGGGAAGATAATATTTTAAAATTCTTCAGTTGAGTGAATTATTTTCTTTAATAATGGAAGTACTGAAATCTATGAAATAACATCTGTGTAATTTTTGAGTGACCTTTGGCCATAAGCCATTTGGATTGGCCTCATTTTTTATGGTCTAAATAATAGTTTTTCTATAATATATTTGATTTCCTTTTGTTGGTTGTTCATTCTCAAATGGTATTTTGCTTCCTCTTACTTGTAGTACATTATGGTCAGAAATGTGGCCTGCATAGTTTCTACACTGAGGGATTTAATACATGTTCTTTGTGATCTAATGTATAATCAAGTTTTGTCAAAAACCCAGGGACTTCAGAAAAAAAGGTTCATTACCTTGTTGCAAAGAAGGTGCTTAAAGTTCCCCGATATAGTAAATATATTTTACTCTTTAATGATTTTCAAAAAAGAAATTCTAATTACTTCTTAAATTATTTTAAAAATAGCCTCCTCAATAATACACTCTTAATGCAAGCAACACACTTAAAAATTATTAATAAAAGAGGAATACTTCTCAGTAATTCAAAAGCAGGAAGAACCTAGCCATTTGTAATCAGATATTTCAATACTTGGAAGGCTTTTAACTTCAGCACAGTGAATGGCCATAAAAAGATATAAACCTTTTTGTAAAAGATTTGGCTTCCCCTGCTTTTTACATAATCAATTTGACATTTGAATTTTGGCAAAAGATCGCAGGTACCTTGCTTTATTTATTACCTGAGATTAGATAAAAACTTCACTGTTATCAACCCATACCAGGCTTATTCCTAAAATAATATGCAATTTTTCAAGCTAGGTTCATTTTGTCCTGACATCAAAGCCTACAGAACAGGATTTCCAAATGTGTTATAAATGGAAACAGTTCTTCTCTCACCCCTCCTACCCTTTAACTGCTACACACCCCTCCTCTTAATATAGCCCGCTCCCACCAATTCTGTCTTCCTCTCACTGCTTCATTTATAGTATGGCAACAACCTAAAAAAAAAGACAAGAAAAAACCAAAAAAATTCAACATCAAAATTGTGCCAGAAAGAGCAGAAGGGTCCTCAGACTTAAAATTTGTTTTCTTGGTTTTACGTTTGTTTGTTTGGTTTCCTGTTGTTATTTTTTTTAATTGCTAAATTTATTGGTTGACATTGGTCAGCAAAAATTACATAGGTTCCAGGTATACAATTCTACAGTGCATCATCTATGTGTTCACTATGCAGAGTCAGTTATTTTTCCATCACCATGTATTTGACGCCCACTCCCTACCCCCTTGCCCTCAGGTAACTACTACACTATTGACTGTGTTCATGAGTTTTTGTTCCACTGTTGTTTCCAATTTTATATTCCACATACAAGTGAAGTCATCTGGTTCTTGGTTTTTTCTGCCTGGCTTATTTCACTTAGCATGATGATCTCAAGGTCCAGTCATTTTGTTTCAAATGGCAATATTTCATCTTTCCTTATAGCTGAGTAATATTCCATTGTATATATATATGCCACAACTTCTTTATTTAATCATCTATCGAAGGGCACATTCATTATTTCCATGACTTGGCCACTGTAAACAGTGCTGTGATGAACACTGGGGTACATAAGTCTTTGTGGATTAAGGTTTTCAAGTTTTGGGGGTAGATAGCCGGAAGGGGGATTGCCGGGTCATATGGTAACTCCCAATTTTCTGAGGAACCTCCACACTGCCTTCCATAGTGATTGTACCAATTTGCATTCCAACCAGCAGTGTATCAGAGTTCCTTTTTCTCCACATCCTCTCCAGCACTTGTTATTCCTTGTCTTGTTGATAACAGCCATTCTCACAGGTGTGAGGTGGTATCTCATTGTGAATGTGGACTCGCATCCCTGATAGCTAATGAGGTTGAGCATTTTTTCATCTGTCTGTTGGCCATTTGTATGTCTTCATGGGTGAAATGTCTGTTCAGGTCCTCTGCCCACTTTTTAACTGTATTGTTTGTGTTTTTGTTTTTGAGTCATACTAGTTATTTATATATTTTCGATATTAATCCCTTAATAGATGCATTGTTTGTGAATATTTATTCCCATTCAGTTGGCTGTTGTTTTGCTTTGTTGATGATTTCTTTTGCTGTTCAAAAGCTTTGTATTTTGATATAGTCCCATTCATTTATTTTTGTTTTACCTCCCTTACCTTTGAGATCAGGTTCATGAAGTTCTCCTTGAGCCCAACATCTACAAGTTTAGCACCAATATTTTCTTCTACATAATTTATTGTTTTGGATAGTATGTGGAGGTCTTTAAATTAATTTGAATTAATTAACTTTGAATTAATTTTAGTATATGGTGACAGTTCACATAAGCATTTTTTTCATATATCTGTTGGTTATTTGTATGTCTTCATGGAAGAAGTGTTCAGGTCCTCTGCCCAATTTTTAATTGGATTGTTTGTTTTTGTTATTGTTGTTAAGTTGTATGGTTCTTTATGTATTTCAAATATTTAGTCCCTTATCAAAGGCATTGTTTGCAAACATTTTCTCCCATTTGGTTGGTTTTCTCTTTGCTTTGTGGATGGTTTCTTTTGCTGTGCAGAAGCTTTTTAGTTTGATATAGTCCCATTAATAATTTTTCACTTTTACTTTCCTTGCCTTTGAGCTCAAATTCACAAAGACCTCTCTAAACCCAAGGTCCATAAATTTAGTACCAATGTTTTCTTATATGCACTTTATTG